>OMLM01010500.1:0-22173 GCA_900302695.1 Helostoma temminkii
TTATCCCACGATGGGGAAATTCTTTTGTCTGCAGCAGCAAAGTGACATTAAATAAACAACTAATAGTTACTGTGTAGTACCAAACTGTAGAGGCTCTGACCAGCTCCTTCAGCACGAGACTGTTACACCCACAGTGCAAGAAGGAGCGCTAGCGCAGGTCATTCCTCCCCACAGCCATCAGACTATACAACACAGTACTACACAGTACTACTAGTTGTACTCCTTAATGTCACTTTGCTGCTGCAGACAAAAGAATTTCCCCATCGTGGGATAAATAAAGTCTTATCTTATCTTATCTTATCTTATCTTTTCTAATGTTGGTCCACGCCTGCCACCTCCAGCTTCCTCCTCAGCAGTGATGGCTGGATGGTGTTGAAAGCACTGGAGAAATCAAAAAATAAATACAGCATCCCAGTACATTTCTAACCCAGCAACACACTGAGACAGAGACTGGTCCTCCCCGAGGACAAAACACCCAGACACAAACAGAGCAGTGTAGTGTCAGCAGTGCAGTGCAGTGATGAATGTACAGATCTGTCACCAAACAACAGTTCCACAAACGCATGGCTCAACACAGGAGAGCCGACTCCTCAGGACAAGACTCAGCAGTCCATCTGCACCTCAGAGACTGGGACCACTCCTCTGAAGACAGCAATGTTCATATTCTGGACAGGGAGGACAAGTGGTTCAGACGAGGTGTCAGAGAAGCTGCTCACTGCAGGACTGAACGACCATCGTTAAACAGAGGAGGTGGTTTGAGGCACAATTTGAGGTACAATCAGTGTTTTCATCACTATCCAGTCGGTTTCACAGTCGTTCACACCTGGACTCAGGTGGTCACACACCTGAAAGACAGGAAGGTCCACAACACACAGGGCTAACGACCCCTGACTCCACAGTGGTTATCAGCCTACATCAGCCAGTCAGTCAGAACTGATGAAGCTTCTGGATGAAGGAGAAACGTCTTTAAGAACCAGGAAATAAGTCCAGTTGCTACTGAACAGAACCTTTGGAAACACTAAAATTTTACATATTGTCCAAGAAATCAACTGAAAATGGAGATAGTGTTGTGTCTTAGCTGTCTTGGTTCATATGAGATGCTCTAGGATGCACTATGTGCACTAGGATACTGACTATCTCCAGACTTTACTCGGGTGAGCATTCATCAAATCTGTAAAAAGTCTCACATTATTTAAACTGATTCCAGCTGGTGGACAACAGAGTAAATCCAGTGTCTGACTAATGGGGAACTGTGCAGATAGTTATAGCTGACAACCAGTTTATTAGAAAAGAATGCATAAAGAACAAAAACATCAAAATGCTTGAAATGTCAAAGACTAAACCCAAAATCGTGCACACACATACTGGACTCAACACGCTGCACCTGATTACCTCCGAGATCCAAGTACAGTTTACTGGATCAGTCTTTTTCTAAATATGTGAACAGAGCTGTGCAGAGCTCAGAGAGAGCACAGAGGAAGCAGGACTGTGGTGTTTCTGGCTCAGGGTCTCAGACTGCACAGATGTACGACACCGACTGAACTGAAAACTTGGCTGAAATCACCTGTTTTACAAGGAGCTTTACGATAATGCTCTAAAACATCACAACCACCATGCTGTTGAAGACTCACAAACCACATTACCAAGGAAAACAAAAGAAAAGACTTGGAAACCAACCAAGAGGCAAATCTGGTCTGGAGGCTCACAAACATCCCAATTTAGACTTATTAGCACTCTGAACTCAGCAGGGTTCACATCTTGTGAGCACATGTTTGAACGGACAGAGCTGAGTTCTTCACTCCCACTCTCTGATACTGACGATCTGAAGGCTGCTGATTGTGTTTGTGTCAGAAGAGGAGAAATGTCAGCGGCTCTCTACAACATCACTTCAGACTGTCAGCGACTGAAATAACTGCAAACGTTGTCGTCCACATTCTGGACGTCTTCTGTTATCTGAAGCCAAACTCGTCATTTGTAACTCAGCAACAGTCAGCAACAGCACATCCCTGGAGTATTACTCACTGCCATGGTATCACGTTCAGTTACAATACCGGCCAAACCTTCCCAAACCTTCTCGAACAGAAACCTGCTGTATTGTTGAGAAGTGGCCGCTTCTTTCAGACGTGTTAAATGGGCTCCAGTGGTCATTTTACGTAGGTACCAGCACCCTGGTATTAGTGGTGCAATAACACGATGTCCAGAATGACACATCAAGCTAAAGGTAGACTTGCTGTAGACAGGCACCATTGTTCACACATATCCACTTTAAAAGGTCAGTCACATGGGGGCCGACAGGACCCAACCTAATCGTCCCTGGTTAAAAAGGAAATCTCTTCTTTGTGAAGGAAAGAAGGACACTTCTGTTTTAAAGCCAGAGGAAAGATGTGGAGTTATCCAATGAGGAAATGATAACGATTCTGGAGCAGAAAACATCAGCGGCAACAGTGTAAATGGTTCGTGAGGCCTATTTATGTGGGATTAAACTCGGCGTGAGCGACACATTAGGATTTTATGAAACCACAGACCAAACCAACGCTAGAAATCTACAGGTGTCATGTTCCATGTCTGACCATGTAACCAACAGCAAGCCTAAGCCTGTTGTGTGTACATCACTGTAGAGACATTACTGGTGGATGAACTGAGATGTGATTTAGCTTTTGCACATTCAAGACATGATTGTTGTGAAATACAACATAATAATTTAATGGTAACTGTGGTTTAAATGACATGATGTGAATGCAGCATAATGCTCTAGATATCAACAAACTGATTAAATGTGTAGTGAAATGTGTTACTGTGCATATGTCGTTTGATCTAAGGCCACAGGAAATATCTAAAAGGCAACTTTATCCAACATCGTGATTACTCCATCTTCCTTCCTCAGAAACCATCAGTGTAACACTGTCCAGATATTAAATACAAATTGAGACATGTTTTTATTTATTGCAGCAACATGCAAGTTTAGCTTTCTAAACTCTAGGATTACACTTGATGCTCATTTGATTCTGCGTCTTTGCAGCGATGCTTCAGAGACTCTTCCTACTACTACTGCATCTTACTCGAAGATTCTTACTTATGGTTTAATAAAAATTCAAATCCACATGCAGCGTGAACCAGGAGTGAATCACAGAGTATCTCACATAAACACATCTCTACTGACAGACTGTGAGTACAATCCCACCTCTGGCTGCTGCAGCAGGAGGAGGTGTGTAAGTCCAGGTCAGACACTGATGGTAAATCTATACTGTGCTGCAAAACACTAACATGTGCCACTTATCTTAATGTTTGGAGAACCAAAATAATAAACCACACGCATGCAGCTGCAACCTCAGCTGCAAGCTGTAATGTCCCTGTCAAACACCAAGGACACCCTGAAACCTGGGCCCCTGGATGTGGCCCCCAGAGCTTAACATTACTAAACAGCAGCCCTGTGAGCTGTGCTGTTGATGACTGCTGTGTTTGAAAGGCAGATGTTTGTGCTCTAGTTAATGTAAACTCAGGGATCTGTTCTTTCGATGTATAGCTCTGGTGTTTGGAACAACGCTGACAGAAGAAAGCCACAACTCACAAACCAAGGCCGCTCTACACTGTGAAGCTCCAGGATTTATGAGTGTTGATGAGATGCAGGAAACAACTTCAGCGCAGCATCAGAGCTGAGTGACACACTGAAAGTTCAGAGATGAGGGTAAAAGGAAGGAAGTGGACAATCCAATAATAACTGAAGGATATTAAATCTGTAAACTGTCAGATTCTTTCCACAGGCCATCACAGAAACAACAGTTATAACATACACACACAGTTGAACCTTTGCATTTGGGTTCTTTCTATCAACCCTGCATCATCTACATCTAGATCCCTGTTCTGAACATACTGTGTACTTTACACTTAGCTCTGACCCAGGACCATCATCCAAACAAGGCCCTTCTCCACTGTGCAGGAAGGAAATGTGTGTGTGAAGGGTTCATATTTATAATCCAATCAAATGCTAAATAAATAAATCAGTGTCTTTCTTTGTCTGACAACATTATAACAGCAGATGTCTTCATATTAACAGGTCTGTTCTTCTTTAACATGTACTGCTCCTTAAAACAGAAGAGAAATGTTTATGGAGCTTGGGCTGTGATCAGTGAAGAGTTATAGAGAAGAAACAACAACTGAAGCAGTGGCGCTCTTGTCCTCTTGTTAGCATGTTCTCCCAGAGGAATAAAACCAGCCAAAGCTCTGCTGACTAACAATTCTTGTGCTTTTCTGAGTTTGTGGCCACAGAAAACAAGCCAAACTAATTATGGTTTGGCAGGTCTGCATTTGACACAGCCAACACCAAAGTTGGACAAAACCCCACAGATACAGTGTCAGTAGAACAGAATGACTCCGTGGCCAGAGACACACAGGTATCTGTAAAAAGGTTTCTCACTGATTCTCTGTTTGATTTTACTACGAAGGTGCAGATGATTTAAAGCTGACAGAGCCGAGCTTACGACAGCAGCATGTTTGTAATTTTAGCAAACTGAAAGCAAAATGTCTGCGCTTAACAACTGTTATTCCACAGACTGAGTGGAGAGACACTGGTTAAAGTGTCAGAGACTTACACTCCCAACAATTTCATCACAAATATCCATAAATGCACTTAGAAATCAGAAAATGACTCATGCTTGTCAAATCTCCATGGCTACTCCCCAGACTGAGCTGCTTATAGCTGATTTGGCTGCTTTTAACTGGGACAATGTGCAACTACTAATAAATGTTTAGTTTCCTAATGATTGAGTGAGTTGAATAGAGATGAGATAATTAGACCTGATTGTTAATGAGTCATTTGTTGAGCAGAACTTTATTCTGATCCAGTTTCTCTCTTGTGGATTTGTTCCTTCTCTTTGTTTCCTGTCGCTGATCAGTGTGTTTGGTGTTTGCAGAGAAGTTATGGAACTAAAACCTGATAATATTTACTCCAACTCCTGGAAATACCATTTATGCACACACACCTTTATCAATGGTGGTGGATTCAGAGGGAGGTGGGAAGCGTCACAGTTTTGGTTACACTGAGGCACAAAAACATTTCATGTGTCCTGCTCACATCTCTCTGCTCATATCATTGCTACTACGGCCACTAGAGCTTCTCTAACTACATACCAAACTACTGTCGACTGTAATAATCTGCTGCACAGTCAACATACTCATTTTTCACAGGACAGTCTCCTAAAGTTACTGGAACTTTTTCTGCAACAAACCAGACCACCGTCTTTCTCTGAACTGAGAATCTAAACAGAACCAAAAACCTGTTAAACTATGTGAACTTTGTAGTGCAAGATCAGACACTTTGGTGGAAAACAAATGTGTGAACATCTGACCAACACATTTCGTATCAACACAACTCCAACCTGACACCATTAGTTGCAAATAAACATATCAATGCACAAACCGTTAGACATCGTGTTCTCACGAAGGATCATCAGTGACCAGAAACTCGCTGCCACATAGGTCAGATTTATTTTTTCAGACTTTGATGTCTACTTGTTTTGAAAAGGCTCAGTTTGGGCTTTTACTACGACTATGATTTGTTTTAATGACATGAATTTCTGCTTTTGTTCCCATGTTTCTGTCACCATGATTTATGTGATGAGGAGGCTCTGTGTGATGTGCTAAGATTCAGTCAGTATGACATTTAACCGTTTACGGTTTTATTTTGCTCATTCTTGAACATGACTTAAAGCGTTCTGTTTTGTTGACTGCTGTTTATTTGCCTTGGTCAAATGTCTCATGAGAATGGAGAATGAAGATCAATGCCGAACATATGTCAATGAAAAAAAAATGCCCAACAACTAACTCGGCATTTGAAAGTCAGGCCAACTGGCATCTGCAGGAAACTGCTCATTAAGAATTTCCGCAGCAGAAGAAGAAAGCAGAAACATCCTGGAAAGTGAAGCTGATTTTCTTATTACTGTACTTTCAGTTAGAGCTGCACCTCAGAGCCACAAATCCAAACCACTGATTAGTTCTCTAATCTAAACTTTGTGCAGGTTTACCACCAACATCAGCTTCAGTTACAAATTCAATTCCAGGCGGAGGTTAATCCTTTACAGGCGGGATTATGATACGTGTTGAATGTCTGGCTTATGATACAGTGAAAGCCTAGTGTAGTGATGAATTAGCAACAACTGCAAAAAGTGCCAGAGATGGAAAGAGAAACCAAACAACTGTCACCAGTGGAGGACAGTCCTTCACAGATGTGAGTGTTATAATGTGTTACCTGGCACAGAGTCAGCGTTGGCTCAAAGACACTTCAGTGGGAGGACAGGAGACACAGAGACTGAGGATCCTGAAGCACAAAACAAAGCCATTATTATTTAATGTACATTAAGGTAAGGAAAGTGTGTGAACAGCAAACATACTATTAAAAGATGCATAACCATTCACACACACACACACAAATCACTGCAGTTCCACAGCATACACTTCACAGAAAGGAAATAACAACCACAAACACTGACAAACAAAAACTAAACTACAAAGAGAAGCAAAAAGAACAAGACGCAAACGAGCCATGAAGACAAACTAAACGAGGGCTGTCAACGTTAATGTGTTGATGCATGTGATTAAACTAGAAATGTTACAGCAAATCCATCATACAACCAAGTTTGAGTCCAGCTTATTCCAAAGTTGTGCACATATTGAGGTATACTGTCCTTCCACCGAAGCACGACAGGTTTGATTTACCTTCTTCAGCGAGCACAAGACGGGTGAGACGGATCAAGCAGTGCAGGAAAAACAGCTAACCAAACCAGCACCATGGCTGAATGGATCGCCAGAGACTGCAGGCCAGTGGCTTAAAGACAGTGTTCAGACAGCCACAGGTGAGCCATCCGACAAAGCTACGTTCAAGAGGAAGCACTGTATGCAGTGAGGTGGCAGAAGCTAATGTTGACTTTACTGCACTTAACAGAGAACACATGTAGTAAATACTATTTTTTACACAACTACAAAGAGCTGAGAAACAGAGAGAAACTTGCGTAACAGAAATCCCCTTAATGACTTGAAGTGGATGTTTCAACACTGATTCTTTCAAAGTGTTTGTGGCGTGGCAGGCGAAGTGTGCACCGAAGTGAAGAGCGGCCTTCCCGATCAGAAACAAAGACTGCACGCTGACACCAGCTAAATAGAAAAATTCATCTGTTAAAACTCATCCACGACTTGAACGAGCAGCTCAACTGAGTAATCGTCTCTCTGCAGGAATGGGTCTGTTAGGGAGTGTGTGTTCCACTGTTTACATGACTGCACTTTCTGTATGAAGACCACCGTCACATCTGCTGTTCACTACATGAAGTTTAACAACGTTTCAGAGTAAAACTTTCTTTTCCTGCAGCTTAAAAGAGAAACTGTGCAGAGAAACCAAAAGAGGGTTTTTTACACTGAATTCTGTACATTTAGAAAATACAAACATTATCACCTGCAAAAGCTTGAGACTAACTTTTTATACATTTTTAAACTGTAGGCTTCATCCCTGCATCATTAACATTAACCTGATCACTGCTTTAGGACCTGATGAACATGAGTTAGACCAAATGTGGTGTGGTTTTCCTGGAGGGCAGTCTAAGATATACTACAAGCAAGTGGTGGAATGTAACTGCAGCAAGCACAAATACTCATGTACACAGTAGTACTTACATTTATGGTGCTTTACTTGCTACTTTATACCTTATTATAATTTAGAGCAACGCTTAAGTCCACTTTATTCCTGATAGCTTCAGTTACTAATTAATAAAAAATATTTACAAACAACCTCATTAAAAACCATTGTTAAATTAAAATTAAATTAAATAAGTGACCAGCTTAAACATTACTTTAACTGTTTTACTTATGGTTAGGGGTTAGGGGGTTCACACTTCCAGCTTCTCAGATATGAGACTTTGATGAACCTTATTATTTTAATTAATTATTTTAATTATTTCAGTTTTTAAGCAAAACTTCACACACTAGAAGTACATGTGTCTGATCATATTTTGACACTTTTACTTCCTACAGTACTGTGTAGTATTACTACCTTTACTCACACTGGACGCCGCTCTGTTAAAACCTCACTGGTAGTGTTGTTTTACCCAGACTGCAGTCTAGTATGGACTGTCTCTACAGCCATACAGGCAAATACTGAGACACAGGTCAACACCCAGCAGGACAGAGACTAAAACAGAGATGGATGCTGGAGGAAGAGTGTCATGTTTTGTCTGAAGCAATAGCCAACAGTTGCCTGTTTGTTCTAAAAGTCTTTCTAGGGAATATAAGAAACAGCACGCAGTGTGAGGCAAAGGAAACACAGCGTGCTGCGCTATCTGAGGGAAGTGACCTGCATCTTGAAAAACTGCTTCCAATGCGACCATCTGACTAGTTTGTGCCTCCGCTGACTCTCTGCTAATGACTGCACATGTAGAAATGTAAACTCTGACCAAATAAGGACTTCTTTGTTTGTATCACACTCGCTGTCGACTTGCAGCAGATCTGTGATTTACACACAGCAGAAAAATGATGTAAACACACCATACAAAAGGTTTTAAAACATAAAGGAACTTAATCACAGTTAATCCCTGTTTACATTATTACAGCTTTGTTGAGCTAACTGTCACTGTGAAAGAATACTGCAGGCTGTGGTTGAAGTGGATATTCCTTATGCAACATAGTGCGTAGTGTCTAATGGACCACAGTTCATCTTAGACAGTTAAACAGTTACTGTCCATTGTAAATTATTACCTACATCTTTATGCAGATCTGCAGTGGAAAGACTTTTAAAGCAGTTGATGGTAACAGTCATAGCCAGTGGAGGAGCGAGGAACCTGAGAAGCCTCCTGCATCATTTAACGTGATGACGACAATGGAAGAAGCTTGGTGGACAAAACTGTTACAGGATGTAGGCACGATTAGGACAGGGCCAGAGAGATGAGTCCAATCTGTGACTTCTGTGATCCACAGCACCCTGAATGGTCAGCATTGTTTTAAATTCCATAGAAGGACCAGGTAGCTAATCTGAGCTAATCATTTACTGATTGAAAATTGACCTCGCATGCCTCACCTGGGGAACAAAAAACACCTGTCACAGATTTGGGTGATCTCATACAAAGGTGGGCTGTACAGGCAGATGCTGCACCTGAAGTAAAAAAGTGAAAGGAGCAATATCCCACTTTAGAAATACTCTGAATGCAACAATGATATTTCTACTTGTAAACGTGCAGGGGTTGTAGCAGCAAAACGTACTTAAAGTAAAGAGTGTTAAAATTCTGCAGCCTGCACAGAAGACTTTTTTCTTTTTCATAAATATTGTGGATATAAGTTGCTATCTTATAAGATCTATAATATATTTCTCTCGCCCCATAAATGCCAGCAGAGCTTTCTCTAATTTGCTAAAAAAAACAGCTGTGTGGGTGCATAATAACAAATCATATTTTATAAGCTGATAACTCTTTGACTGGAAACTCAAAGTAACAGCATCTGAGAGATGATGGCAAGTATGATAGATACAATATCAGAAACTGAAGTCACAAAAAGTTCCTACGAACTAAACTCCAGTTCTTCAGTAAATGCACTTTCCCCCACTGTTAGAGTTGGTTAGTGGATGTAGAAACAAGCTGCACAACCTTTAATCCTGCAGCTAATAAATCAGACATGGATGCTTCACTGTGCATTGTGCAACAGAATGAATCACACTGCAGAGATATAACAGGAGGTCAGACACACTGAAGTAGATACAATCCTGCCTGTACCCAATGGTAAAAGGTAACAAGGTTCCTTTACTCAAGTAATACTTTTGTAAGATATACTTTGTTTTATGCTACTTCTTACTCTGCTTTACTACATTTAACAGTAAAGTCAAAGTATCAAAGTGTTAGTTTACGTTTTTAACGTGAAGACTTTGCATTAAAGATCATTTGATAATTGTTAAAGATTGAATTTGCAGTTTGTGTAACGACCAGTTACAAAAAACAGCAACAACTTGGATCCCAGTGTCATCATGTCGTTCAACTGTGCAGTGAGTAAATAGGAAACACAAAAACCAGAACAGTGTTTCTTCCTGTTTTCGTCTCACATTGATCTTCTGACGACCCCTTGCATTTATCTGGCGAGCTTTGGGAGGGGCCTAAGCCTTAGTTTGGGAACCAGCGGACAAAATTAACTGTATATAAAGTAGTTAAAACCAACTTCATCAGTAGAATATAAGTGAAGCATGGTTGCATCTGCACTAACACTCTAATTACATCACATCAGGTACTTTAGTTAATTAGTAATTTTAATTAAAGTTAAGATGTGTTACAGTTTTGAAGGTGTGTTTAGAAAAAGATCTGAGTATTTCTGTACCCAGGAATTCCTGGACAGCAGTACTGGCACCGAGTACTGGATTACTGCAGTGATTTGAAGTAAATCCAGATAATATCACTGTTGAGTGGAACAGACAGATTTAGACCCCTATAGGGGTTTTATGTAACAAGCACTGTAGGTTTTTTGTTTCAGAACAAGAATCGGAAACAGATGATCTGCAAAAGAAGGCGGTGGGATGGAGGGTGGTCGCTGAGGATGGGGGTTGTGCAAGTCTGTGAAAGCCCAGATGACTGCTGCAGATCTCATAGTTACACTAAGCAGAGCTGCCTTTAGTATGGAAGCTCATAAAAGACAAAAATATCAGAGTCCAGAGAACTGAAAAAACAAACACAGGTCCTCGTTTCGTGCAGATTCTTAAATCCCAGAATCCAAATGCCACAACAGATCACTGAACTAGTTAAAACAATGTGGCTGCAAGTTGTTTTTGATAAAACGTTTGGTTTTTTTAATCTGGGCACCCACAGTATTGTTCTGATTGCTTTTCTTTCAACTCTCTGCTCCCGCTGGACACAAGTGAAGAAAAGTAAATGAAAACAATAATGTCAGATGAAAACAGTGGAGCTGCCCAACGCTACAGACACTTATTTATACTGATTCCATTGAGAATAAGATTATTAATTTTATATTAAGGTCCACTAAATGAGACAACAGCAGATGCCATCAAACAAAAGGTCCAATAATATTAATAACAATGCACACAGTCATGGCTAAATTTTAACGGTAAATTATTTTATTTTAATTTTAATTATAACAGTTTTGTCATTAATGAACTTCCGTACTCTGTGGCTCCAACTTCACCTGAGGCTCTTAAAATGTTTCTCAGCAACAGTCATCAAAACCTTTAAACAGGCACAGCTCAGTCCAAAACAAAAAACAGGTCAAGTGACGCACTGAAGTCACCATGTGTGCAGAACATGTAGAACAGTGGATGCAGATCTGAAGCAGATTCTGTGTTAGAGAAGAATGTGCAACGTCAAATCGTTCTTCCACAACATCCCCATTTTTTATTAAAGGTGCAAACTGGTGTTTTCAGTGTCTCACTGATGCAGGTAGTTAGTTGAGAAATAAATCAGCTGTTAAGTGGGTCAGTTCCTGTTCCAGCTTCTCACTATAGATGAAGTAATTTAAGGCTGTTTGCAGACAGATGAAGCAGCTCTTAATGGTGAGTCTTATGTGTCTTATAATAAACACATCTGAAGTACCATGCCATTACTAAAAGTGTCAAATGGATTAGCTACAACTCCTATAATCTGCAGAATTCAATCTGATTATTATTAAATATGAACAACACACTGAGCAAATCTAATCATACAAACATTTTGACACAAATTTACATGAATCCTTGTAGTTTTAGGACAAATCTTATATTAAGTCATCTTAGATTATAAAGTGAAGTGACTTTGCAAGAAAACCATTGAATTTGTCCTTAAATGATTCCAGACTGAAGCTAAGTGATATGAAGTTCAGTGTAAAAGGTGATTAAGTGAAGCCCGTCCTCCAACAACAATCCTAGCATTAAACTGGTTTACTTGTTTCCTGTTGCATTCCAGTTTCAAACTGTATAATCTGTATATGTTTCATTCATGCACAGGAGTAAAGAGACTTACAGATCTGCTGCTCTGCGTCCGCGCCTTCTGCACAGCCAGTCCCACAGAGTCGCACAGCCATGTAAGGAGGCACAGGCTTGTCTCAGCAAGAACAGACGCCCCAGCCCCATGGCTGGACTCCTCCCACAGACAGAGGTGAGGGTAATGATCTTTTACATGGATCAGCATCACAGTGCCTCAGAACTACAGTTCATAGGAAAAGATTGTTCCAGATGATTTGATGAAGACGTTATTTTAAAGTCTCTAACTGTGAGGTTTTTATATAGAATCACATAAAAACACTAGATAATTAAGTTTGGCATTAATTAATTAGTAATTATCAGCCTTTAGCATAAAACCCATCAAGCTATTATTTTGTCTAGCGCATCCTGCTGCTTTATTTTTCTACAACAATCAGTCGCTGACGGATCAGGCCTGGATTAACCTCCTGAGGCTCCTGCCGACCCCCAGTATGAAGCTGTTTTCATCCTGTATTTACAACCCTGAGGCCACAAAACAGGACGTAAGCATTTGTAAACCTCGTCAACCCATACTTTATTAGATAAATGAACCATTTTAAGAAAACATTTTTTAACTTGATGGAGCACAGTGTCGGCCACACAGGAGAAGGACCTGTAGCCATGTTAGCATCACTCCTAGGCTGTTACAGTGGTGCTTTGATATAAATGCCAATATCAACATACTGATGTTTAGCAGCTTCAAGAGTTCAAGATGTTAAAGGGAAAATAAGAAAGCAGCAATCTATCCAGTCCTAGCATATTTCACAGAAATGAATCATCCCGCCCTTTTCCCAAAAATATGCGGGAACTGAGAAAGTATGTTGGGAATCTGCTTCTGAAACATTTTAACCTGAGCACAAGAGGAGTCGCTCAGAACATGGAATTAAATTTATTTCTGCAGCTACTCCTTAGTGTGAAATGTGTATGCACTTCACACTGTAGGAGACCCACTAAACTGCACGAAACGTTTAGCCTTTTAGTTGAAGGGTTTCTTCTGCACATACACTCTTGTCACTGGGGCTGTACCAGGTACTTATTTATACCCTTTACACTAGGTATTGGCTACATACAGTGCCTATCAAAAGTATTCACATCCTTGGATGTTTCACCCTTTTATTGACATTATAAATCAATCATGGTCAATAGAAGTTGGCAACTTTAACAAAAAACAAAATCCGAAAAATACCTCATTACTGTCAAAGTGACAAACAGGTTTCTACCTGGAGGAGGTTCTGAAGCTGCTGTGACTCGGTTTAAACACATTCATACTGACTGAAACAGGTTCATAGTAACAGACAAGAGCAGGTACAGTGTCAACTACCAGTGCACAGAGGAGGGAAGGAAACCTTACTGTACACTAAACTAAAGTACAAATCTTAGTCTATAGTCATAAATGATAATCTCACTAGCACATCTGTTCAGATATACGTATATGATATCTGTGTTTCACTTAGTTCACCGAACAACCAACGTTAAATCAGCATAACTCACCAGGACCTTTCTAATCTAACAGCACAGTTTAGCAGGATCTGGACCACGACTTTTACTTTTATGCATCAATATTATAAAGCAGGAGTTTGTAATTTGAGTACAGAATATAAATCCAACAACACAATAAACACACAAATTAGCAACCGAGTAACACACAGAATTCATTCAAAGGTAAGATTTGTTCATTGAGTACAGAATAATGACAGAAAAACAGAAATTAGCCACCTGTGTGCATGAACTTTTCAATAAAAGCATCATCTATTATTTTGAGAGCAACGATTAATACCTTTGGAAGCTCTGAATCACTTCATTTACTGTCATAAGAATCCAAAAGTTCTTCCATAAAAGTCACTGGATTATTCCTCCCTTCTGCTGCAGGGAGTCGGACGATCCTGAATCACGCAGGAGGAGCAAACAGCAGGTCAACCTGTTAAATATGTTCTCCTCATCATGTCCATTACTGGAAGTAACCATAGTCCTGAAATGAATGAATGTGTTTCAAATCCAAAGCCACAACATTGTACATACAAATACTCGTCCTTCATAAATTTTGTCACACCCCCAGTACAGTAAATTCTGGAAACATCCTCAACAGATTTAGGTGATTAAAATGATTCACTCAGCAGGTAGTAGCAGTAAAAGTAACAGTACCGATACAGTACTGAGTACAGGCCTAATGAAACAAACACAATACAAAAAATATTTTGGCTGCGGTTAAATGTCCAGCGGAGCTCAGATATCCATCAGCAGCCACGCCTGCTCTACACGTCCACTGTTCTTCAGCACAGAAACTTCACTGCTGCTCATTAACATCTGATGACATTTTATGGACCTGGAAAGTTTCTTGGTTTCAACCCTGAGATTAAAAACCAACAGTTTATTTAACAGAGACCACAGAGAGACACTGAGGCTTGTTAAATACTGTGTGTCAAAGTCTCATGTGAAGACATTTTCATATCAGATGCAGCACGTGTTCAGTAAAACACTGTTCTCTAAAGTCCAGTATCTGGATGTCTCACAAACTGATCGCTGCTACACCACAGCGCAGCCTAAAACTCTTTCAGGACAAATCAAACTACAACTACCAAGACTGCACACATTCCAACAACACTGAAATCTGTGTGTGGAGGAACCGGAGATAACAACTGTACAAGCTCTTCTGACTGATCACTAAACGGCAGCATGATCACTCGTAAAAACACCGTCACCCACAAGATGGACAAACGAAATGGAAGAAGTCTACAGAAGAGTGACAGAGCTGAAGTCACAGTCACACTGCAGGTGCTTTTTAGGTCAATTAATTAGTCAAGGTTAATTAGTCAATTTTCTAATTATGAGTGAGCCAACTAACATTACAACGCAGATTTCTATCTGACATTTTACAGATGCAACAAAAATATAAATTTAACTGATAAGAATCACATGGACCCTTTTGCTCCAATCAGAAACCTTACTCCCTACTTTCATTCTTAAATGAGTAAAAACTAGAGAAAAAAACTGCTCCACTTGGAATAAGCCAGTGATAAGATTTATTTCACTACTTTAACCTGATCCCACACACACACACACACACACACACACACACACACACACACACACACACACACACACACACACACACACACATACAGAGGTTGGTTAATTAAGCAGCAGCAGTGTGAGGCACCTGTTTCTCCCGCTCTTCACACAGTGATAGGTCAGCCTTATCATTACCATAGCAGCAACAAATTTATTGTTTTACCTGCAGACAATTATGTATGTGTTTGTTTGTGTGTGTGTGTGTGTGTGTGTGTGTGTGTGCGTGTGTTTGTGTGTACATGGTAAGGCCTTTCTTTATGGCTTGGCTGTATTCTACAGTGCATGTGTCTCCAGTATGTTAGTGATGCTACTGGAGACCCAGCTCTGTTGGAATAACAACCAGGACCCATTTCAGCTCTACCGGCCTCCTTTCATTCGTGCTGGATGTTGGTGTTCCCATACACTAAGGAAGATACATTGATTAAGTCCTTACATTTCTCTCCCTTTAGTGACTGGCAGGCGACTTGCAAGAATCAATCTGCATCAGTAATTTACTTAACACAAATGCTAAAGAGTGAGGGGTGAACAGTATGTCCCCTGTGGACTTAAATTACCATGGGTAAACACGCACCACGTAAAAGAGCAAGCAAACCAGTGATTTGCAGAAATGCACTGAGGGACCAGTCGGAGCGTGACAAATTGTTGGTTTTACATAAACATATATAGGAGCATGCCTTTCATCAGCTGGAGGTGGGATATCATTGCCATTCATCCTCTTGCTGTTAGCTCAAGGTCGAACCTCCTTGAAATGCAGATTGACTGAATTCACAATGTTAGGTGGCTTTGTGAGCAATGCAGCAGATAAGAAATACGTTAGGTACCCTAAAGGCTCCAATTAGCTTCTTAAACTAATCCTCACGGACAAGTCTTTAACTAAGCTAGGTCTTTATCTATTGAGGCCAATTTAGAGTATTAGTATTCAGCAAACTGACTAATCTGATGTTTTATTCTTAAATATTATTCTGTAGTGTCAATACATTAATTTAAAACAGTTACAATGGCTCTAATACATTATAGCAATGTAAACAAAATATTTTTTTGCAGAAGTTTTAATAAATAGATATCTAAATGTACTAAATGTAAGGTATTTTTCATCAAGTTCAGATCTGAGACGGGACTCGACACTTTAATCAGAACCAAAATAATGAAATTTACCTACAACTGGCTTCTGAGGGAGTAACTCAAAGAAGGTATAAAGACTGTATAATTTCTAACCAGGTTTTGAAGATTTCCCAGTACATGTTTATATTTATGTGATAGAAGTACACAATGACTTTAATTCTCAACAGAACTGAAGGCAGCTTATTAAAGTACATGAGCTTAGAATACTTTGATTGTATTCACAGCGATGTGTTGTTGTATAGCCTTTCAAAAATTATTCCTTTTCATGTAGGAGTGGGAAAGCGGTTGATTTGTACTGATGGTGGAGGTAGAAGAAAAAAAATGAATATGATTTACTTTGATGATTACAGTTTTCATTTTCCACATAAAACAGAGGTGAATGCACAAAGGAAGGACATTGTTATACTGGATTTTATACTGACAGTCATGGCTACTTTCAGCAAAGGCATCTGCTACAATTGTCAAATAACATCCACGGTCAAATTATAGCTAAATGGGAGCAGAACACAAAACAAAGAGGCCCCTTTTTAAAATAATACTCAGTACACTCCTTTTCAGTACAAAGTTCACTTACTGGTATGAACCGCCTGACAACACCTATCGCAGATCTGGGAGGGAGATATCACCTTTGTTCTTCTTCTTTTAGGTGGCAGGTTTCAAAATCAGGTCCCAATAAATAATTTATTACAAGTATAGATTGTAAAACCCCTTATTTGGGGCTATAGACATCAATCCGTGAGTGAACACCCTGCATTTTTTTATTTTTAGATTTTTTTTATATGAATGACAAATTGAAAGAAGCAGGATATCATGCCACTGCTGATATCCTGTCTCAAATAAAGGCCATTTCTCTCTTCAGTTGAGGTATACAATTTATCATATTTAACTCATCGCTTACCCTTCCCCACCTTCTGCTGTTTATGGAGATTTTTTGCAGTAGCATTTCTTGCATCTTACAATATGAGTATTCCATATCTCACTGGTTTGCTCTTGCATGGTTCAAATCTGCTTTCTGAATAACTTTTCATACTGCAGCTGCTGGATTTAAATGATGAGTCCCCCAGTGAGCAGATCGCGCACCAACAAATACAGCTGTATAACTATTCACTTTTGCCATTGAAGAGCGAAAATACAGTAAACATTGAACTTAATCAGCTTGTAAATGTCGTCAGGTCAGATGCTTTGTTATTCAAGTCCAACTCCAAACAACATACATGTATGGGCTCAATGTGTTGTTCCAAAGAACCCTGCTCTTCAGGCCGCCAGAGCAGGCTTTATAAACCTTAGAAAGAATGTGCTAATATTATCTGCCCTAGTTCTGCTCAATAGGAAATTATCTCAATATTATAGAGAGCTGATTTGGCTGTATCCTGCTAGCTGCGGCTCTGTCCATGTAGACTTAATTAAACCTTTCAGTGAGTTGTCCTCCTGGAGTTATGCTGCCTCTCTCTCTATTAGCCCTGATTTATGACTGCTGTAGTTCTGGGAAAAGACTGAATGAAAGGGTAAAATCTTGTGCTGTGTTTTTTTCCTTTACTTCAATTTATTTTTATATATACATTTGTACATTCAGCAGCCATTTGTATACTATTATCTCATTTCCATACCATTATACAGTGCCTGTGGGCCAATGGCCATGTAAGCAGCTTCACAGAGATGTTTCAAGCTTAAGTGCCCCCTAAAGAGCAAATTGAGCAGAATATTTGTAGCAGAAGATTACACACTTCAGACACTTTAGACCAGTGGTCCCAAACTGCAGACTGCGGTCCGGATCAGGACCCAAAGGGGCTTCTATCCAGACCATAAAGATGCACATTAAAATACAGTAATAAACCTTGTTCTGACGACATCTTGACAGAGGTGTGTGGGTCCTTGCAGTTGCTGCGTCTTACCCACTGGAGTGAAAGCAGAGATGTGAGGTTAAATGTTAGATCCAGGAAGAGGTAACTGGTTAAATTCAGGTAAGGGAATGCATATCTATGGGACAATCAGACCTCAGCATACCAGAACAAGCATTCTCAGGATCTAACACCATATACACATGAGGTGGTGATGAGGTAGAGGAGCTCTTTCAGTGGGAGGCTGCTCTCTATAACCTGCTCCACAGAAATCCTTCCTGCCTAGAGCTATAGGACTTTTAATACATCAGTGAGGAGGGGAGGAAGGACAGTGGACTGAAATAAATTGTAATGTTTTTGATGCATTTTTATGCACTTGCAGTACGTCTTGATTTATTTATTCTATTATTATTTCTTATTTTAATGTGATTGTTGTGTGACTATGGTGCTGTGATTTTAATTGAGCAGTTGAAAAAAGTTTCCTTTGGGATTTTTAAAGTATCTATTCTGTTCTATTCTATTCTATTTGAATATGGACATACAGGCTTTTTGAAAATATGTATACACTAAAATGTTTAAAACATGTCTGCCTAATAGAAATAACATTTTTGAAAGCGGTGGAAAAAAAACTTCTTGACATGACCAGACTTTTGCACCACTGCTCTAGACCTTTTTCTGCCTACAGCTGAAAATCTGCACTAGTACTGGACAATATATTGGTCTTTTAGTTTATTATATCGTAATTTGTTTAGTTGACATCTTTAACCCTTATGCCCTGTCCTCAGATGTATTTTTCAGAGTCTTATATTAGCACTTTACATGCAAAATGTCAGATGGTAAACAAAGAGCTGAGGTTAACTGGCTAACCTGAGTATTTGACACCAGCAGTACGGTGTCATAAAGGCAGTATGGAAAATGTGTGCATGTGTGAGGGGGTGGTCTGAGAAAGATAAAAAGAGGAATCAGTGTTTAGTAATGCTCATCACAGATGCCCTTCAAAATGTCAGAGCACTCCAAGTGATTAGAAAGGCTACAGATAAAGCCACCTGCACCAACTACATCCCAATGAAAGGAAGAGTGGAGGACAAACAGGAGGGACACCTGGAGATCAAAAATGCAGAGAGGAAGACGAAACAGATGTGGAGGAAGGATTTGGTGAAATGGGTAAAATAAGAACAAACGAAGCATACAGACAATGTTTCCTGAATCACAGCATGAATTAAGGTTGGCATTATAACACTTTGGGGGGGTTGTTTAAAATTTTGTCATGCACTGAAATACTTGCTAAAAAAGGATTATGTCACTTTATTAATTAAGCAATATTGCACGAGAGGGAGTGCTCTTGTACTGGTTGTAGGTATCACAGCCGGGCTGATATACAGAATGACACAAATGACACAAATATTAATTTCCACAAAGTCTGCTGCTTCAGTGTTTTTAGATCTTTTTTGGCTGATGTTACTATGGTATGCTGAAGTACAATTACAAGCATTGTCAAAGGCTTTTATTGACAATTACATTACGTTTATGCAAAAAAATCAATATTTGTATCGTTTACCCTTCTTTTTCAAGACCTCTCTAATTCGTCCTGGCATGCTGTCAATCAACTTCTGGGCCACATCCTGACTAGTGGCAGGCTATTCTTGTATAATCAATGCTTTGAGTTTGTCAAAATTTGTGGGGTTTTGTTTGTCCAATCTCCTCTAGAGGATTGACCTCTCAAGTCCTCAATGGCATTAATGTCTGGGAAGTTTTCTTGGCCATGGACCCAAAATTTCTCTTTTGCCTCATGGCAAGGTGCTCCATCATGCTGGAAAAGACATTATACGTCATTAAACTGTTCTTGAATGTTTGGGAAAAGTTGCTCCTAGAGGAAGTTTTTGTACCAATTTTTATTCATGGCTGATTTAGGCAAAATTTTGAGTGAGCCCCCTTCCTTGGCTGAGAAGCAAGCCCACACATGAATGGTGTCAGGATGCTTTACTGTTGCAATTAATTGTAATGCATCCAATCACTTTTCATAATGTTCTGGAGTATATGCAAATTGCCATCATGAAAACTGAGGCAGCAGACATTGTGAAAATTATTTTTTATATTATTATGTTTAATATTATTTGTTATTCTCAAAACTTTTGTCTATGGATGAACAAACCGTATTTATAAGTGGACAATAACAGGCAACAATCGGTTATTTGGCTACTAAAGCACAAATACATCAGCAACTGTACAGCGCTTGACTGTTGCTAAGCAACACAATCACTGAGAAGATTCCTTTAGGCTAGCTTAACTACTCATTTCAACAAACTGGTTCACTACTGATTCATGTGGTGGCATGTGTGAATCTAATGAGTTAACAGCTGATCTGACAACACACTGGAGAAACGTCCATCTTCTCAGATGACCGGCACATACGTCATGTGTCGCTCACACACATTGTGTATTTCTCTGTAGATATAACTAATGGGAAAATAGATGGGGTTGTGGGGAAAACCTGACCTGAGTTTTGGATCATTTATTGAACTGAATATGAGTCAGGCAAACAATTTCACTTAAGTAATTTGTCTTGAAACTAACAAAACTAAGGAGATTTGGGTAGCCTAACCAAAAACACTGTTATTCATAACATCACTATTGTTTTAGTTTTTTGTTTTTCCTTTGGTGTTTTGTTCAGAATAACTGTAAATAGAATAAAAGACGCCAAATCGACAAAAAAACAATATGATCACAGACGTACTGGTAGCTAATCATGGCAAAACAAAGATGTATATGTATATCGAAGTTGATTATTTACTTGTTGATCAAACATACCAGGCAAATATTCTGCACGTTTAGCTTTAAGCCGTTTCCACTGACAGCTTTTCTGCACATCAGACACTTCTCAAACATACTATTTTGTATTGTGCCTTCGCTGTGTAAGCTATTCTCCACTGCTCTTCTACTTTTACAAGGAAAGAGGCATGCCTCTAATTCCAGATTCACTTCATGTTACCTGTTAAATGTTGTTGAATATTGGCACAGTTGGTTCCAATAACTGTGATATTTTGGCATTATGAATGTCCCTGCTTCTAATCTTGAAATTTCTAAACAATTTTAACAATAAGGGATGCTACAGAACACAATTCTAGGAAGAGTCAAACACTTTGGTGCTTGAAAATGTGTAGAAAAAAAAAAAAGTGTCCATTTGAAAAAACAGCAACTGGTAAATTGCAGTTCTAGTGTTAACAGAAATGAAATATTTAATTGTAATATGGAAACTGTTGCATACCAAGAGACTGGCAGACAATACATCCTGCTTCAGATGAATGCATAGCTATAACAAATTATGAATGCTGGTAATGAAAGGGCGAGAATAAATATTGAATCTAAGAATGGATTTCTGAAATTAAATCAAAGTAATTATATTAAAATAATGACAATGCAGTATAATCATAATCACATTGGCCTGTCATGCTTTTTTGGTCATGGTTGCAGAGTGGATTTAACGTCTCCTGTGTTAAAAATGTGCTCCTTTGTGGCATTTTCAAATCAATTCACATAAAAGCTTTGACCAAATTCACATGAACTGAAATGGCATTACAGAAGAACAAACCGTGTTAGTGTAATGAAATCATGTGGCTATTTCATTCAAAGTTTCAAGACTGTCATGCCTCAGTTTTGAACTAATTGAAGGATTACATTGTGTATTGTGTAGTTCGCCTCGCTGAAGAGGTTCAGTGACCCTTACAAACCCCATTAGATGATCTCTAAAAGTATGTCATTCAATTACAAAACAAAGAGCTTCTATTTCTGTTTCTGAAATGTTTTCACAGTAGCAAAATTCTAGTAAAGTAAATATGCGAATATAAAGGCAATGTTGAAATGTAAAAATAAGCATTTTTAAATTAAATTTCATTAGAATATTAACATTTCATTAATGGCAAAGATTTTTTAAATGCTGGAGCTGTGTGTAATTCATAAGGTAACAAAAGTCCTGCATGTGTTTTAGCAGCTTTCGCAAGATCTGGTGAGTGGGTGTTTGGATTTGTATGCATATACATGTGTGTGTGTGTGTGTGTGTGTGTGTGTGTGTGTGTGTGTGTGTGTGTGTGTGTGTGTGTGTGTGTGTGTGTGTGTGTGCGTGTGTGAGAGAGAGAGTGTGAGTGTGTGTGTGTGGGTGTGTGTGTGTGTGTGTGCGTGTTCGAG
>OMLM01010500.1:37439-64714 GCA_900302695.1 Helostoma temminkii
CTGCTAATCTCTGTGTGTGTGTGTGTGTGTGTGTGTGTGTGTGTGTGTGTGTGTGTGTGTGTGTGTGTGTGTGTGTGCGTGCACTACAGACACACAGAAGCAGATGAGCATGCAATCCAGCACTGTTTCTGCTACACTTCAACGGTCCTCACTTCAACTTTGGCCTTTCAAAAAGAACAGAAGCTCAAAGTGGAGTGCCAGGTAACTGCACTCACTCACTCACTCACTGTATGCATGCATAAATATACATGAAGCTGCCTTTTAAAGAGCTTTTTGTGTCCACTGTTTCTCCACACAGGCGCTTTTACAAGTGGCCAAGAATCTCTTCACACACTTGGGTAAGTTTTGCCTCCTCTGTCTGTCTCTCATTCGCTCTCATCTGTCTCTGTTAAGAAAGAACAATTTAGAATAATTTGCATTAATGACCGGTGTTTAAGTGAACACCTAGTGAAACGAATGGTGCCCATAATTGAATGAAATATTACAGATCCTAAAGATAATTACACCGAGCATCATAACCATAAAATCAAAGGGGCATTAAAACTGATGGCTCCACCTCTCCATCCTATAATTACAAGAGGGCATTTAGATTCTTATCTACCAGTAAGCACCAGCAGCAGAATAAGTCACTGGTGATTCATCATGATTGCAGAAGCAAATGGATCAGCTGGTAAAGCAAATTGCCTCTCACTGTACCAAACCACTGATTACAAAAGCTCTTATCAGCTTGTACAGCTGATCCACCACTGCTCACTGTGTAATCTGTGTTTCTGTCTGTCTAGGCTTTGTTGTATTCCTTTAATTTCCTCTGTTTCCCTTTTATTTCCTCTGTCATCCTCTGATTCTCTCTCTCTCTTTCTCTCCCTCTTTCTCCTTTTATTTTCAGATGATGTGTCAGTGCTGTTACAGGAAATTATAGTGGAGGCCAGAAACCTCAGTGATGCAGAGATGTAAGCCCTCTGATTCATCTTCAAAGGGATGTTTCAGTGTGTGTGAAAGAGCGATTGTGTGTCTGTGTACGTCGGTGTATAGTGTCTTTATCTCCATTTGCAAAGGTTGTCCTGGCAATTTGTTCTTAATCGACTTGCCTCATTTAATGAAAGTTACAAAATGACCTGAGATGAAAGGGGATAAAATGCTTATATTCTCTGCTTTGCTATGTTCTCCATTACCCCTCTAACTCCGTCTCTCTCCTTTTCTCCAGCTGTTCAGTGTTCCTTCTAGATCGAGTCAGTCATGAGCTTGTGGCGAAGGTGTTTGATGGGGGCGTTGTTAGTGATGAGGAGGTACGACACACTCACACACTCACATAGACACTTACTTACTTCTTAATAATATAATAGTGTATCTTACATTTTTATCTAGTTGCTATTAGTCTAAGATGTATTAGCATGAAGTAGCATCTTCACCACTTAAGTCCTCTGGGAGCCTTTTTAAGTGTTTTTGGGCAGTTTAGACCTATATTATATTGTTGACAGTAACAAACTGAAAAAGAACAGAGAGAGGTCTAGCTGTGAGCGTAGGTTGCTGCAAATACATTGTCTGAGCCTGAAAACTCTAGGACACTAGGACACACCCTGGTCGGGGTTGCATGGACAGATGGAAAGTGGCCACTTAGGCACAGGCAGTTTAAAGGCCACAACCCCACCTGTTTAGGATCTAAAAACTGAAAAGCTTTTACATGATTGTTAGACATAATTTTGTGTCTATATTTTCCACAATATTCCACAGTTTGTGGAAAATGTCCACTTCTTTATGTCCATTTTGTGTGTATTTTTGTCATAGTGTCTCTGTTTGTTCATTTTTCAATAGCTTGTGGTTGTTAATCAGTGATTATTTTGTGTTTTTTGCCATATTTCATATTGTCTCTTTTTGGTTATCTTGCATCTTTTAACTGGGATTTCCAAACAATATTAACTTTCAAAGGCATACCATCCCTCTTGCTCTGTCCTCACATTTCCTCTCTCTCTCTAGAGTCAACCATCAAATAAAAGCAAAAATGACAAAAACATGAAAAACAAACAGATGTCTCTTGATGACATGCAATTGTGCGTGTGTGTGTGTGTGTGTGTGTGTGTGTGCATGTGTGATTGTGTTTTGGGTGTGAGCACAGAAGGAGTTTCGTATCCCAGCAGATCAGGGTATTGCAGGCCACGTGGCAACCACTGGTCAGATCTTGAACATTAAGGACGCCTACTCCCATCCACTCTTCTACAGAGGTGTGGACGACAGCACTGGCTTCAGGACTCGCAACATCCTCTGCTTCCCCATCAAAGATGAGAACAATGGTAACAACAATTTCTACCTGAAACAAACTGAATTCACCCTACACACAAAATTTTATGCCAGGCAACAATAGCCTATATTGATTTTTTTCCAACATTATCAACATCTTCCAATAAAATATATTGGCAGATGTTTTCTTTTAAAAAACAAGCAATTTCACAAGTGCTCTCTCAGAATAGCACGAAGAGTTGTTACGTCACGTCTTTGTGACTAATCCAAAGTGCATAAAGTGCACTTTAGAGAGCCAACCATCGTCCGTGTTTGCTCCATACTTGGAAATTAACGAAGATTCAGACTTTGAAGTTGGTCCTAATTCTGTATTATTCTGTACTTTGTATCCAAGCAAATCAACCTTCAATTTGTCTCCATTTAGAAAACTGTCTGAATCAGAGTTTAGGACTCACTATTCAAAATCTTTTTATGTGCAATTAGGTTCAGCTCCTGTGAAATTAATTCAAGTTAGCTATGTCTGTTCTGCACCCAACGACTGTTGAATTTTGTGCCTCATATTCTTGCCCTTGACTCATTTCTCCTACTTTCCATTTATCTTCATCACGAACTTTCTCTTGTTTCATCCATCTTTGTATCCCCCACTTCTTGCTTTCCACAATTCACCCTCCTTTTCCTACGGCTTCTCTAGAGGTGATTGGGGTGGCTGAGTTGGTGAATAAAATGAATGGGCCCTGGTTCAACCGCTTTGATGAGGACCTGGCCACAGCTTTCTCCATCTACTGTGGTATCAGCATCGCCCATGTAAGTCTCTTCTCCCACATGGAAACTGACTCCCTATAACCTTTATATTTTCTGGTTCAGTGTGTTAAATAGCTACAAATGCCTGTTTAGTGACAGATCAATAAATAGTTTCTAGTATATTTATTAAATGCTGCACTGGCGGTAAACAGTTTTATGTAAAGAAACTAATAGGCCCAGTTATAAATGAAGCATATCAAGATTAAGTAAATAAACTCAAATAATAACAAGAACTGTACAACAACACAAACACTAGTTGATCATTATGAGCTACAAATTAACAGCGTAACCATATCACTTTACAACAGAAGGCAGCTTCAATCACTTGCTCTTATTATGATAACTCTCTCTGCATGTTCCATGCACCTTTGTAAGCATTAAATGAATTTAACTGTACTGAGAGAGACAAAATGAAGCATTTACAGTCTAGCTATCATTAGGAATCTCTTACTTAAAGCAGTATAGTAAAACTACCGTTAGTGCTGCTAGAAAGACTGATCCTGTCTGTGAAAATGGGATCAGTTCAGTGTGAGCAAGCTGCTCAGTCAAGGCAGAGCAGGTCAGAGTCTCCAGGGAAATTTAAGGAGACTCAGTCTTATGGGACTGAGTGGCTTTGGGAGAATTCATAGGGATTTCATGACTGCTGCAAACCAATTAACACACATTCAGCTCAACTACTGCATGAAGCTCACAGAGACAATGGTGAAGATGATGAAAAAAGGCGGGAAATGGGCTGCACTATGCTATATTGTCACCACCTGCAGAGCTGCTGAAACACTGTTTGAAACACAGTGTTGCTGTTGATTTTTAATATTTTTAATCTTGGATCAAAATGTTTTAGTGAAAATATTGATTAGTAGTTTAATTATTCTGCAAAATATTTTTCTTCTCACTAATGGCCTTGGGCAGACACACAATTGATTTGAATTACTTAAATAATTTAATAATGAACAAGGAAATACTGATAAAGAAGGTCACGATTGACAGCTGTGATAATACTTTATTAAGCATTTCCGATTCACCTTCATATTAAGTAGCTCCTGTAGCGGTCGACCTTTGAATGACTGCAGGTACTCAATGGTTTATCAACAAACTATAAAGATACTTGATTGGAAAAATAATTGCCTTCTAGGCAGCCTATTAATCATTTAAACATGACCACACCACATGCATTATTTATCAATGCTCACTCCGTATCATGGTGTACAGTACGCTGTGGGTTGTAAGAAGTAGTTCCCTCATGCTGTAAAATGTAAACACCACTATTGTTTTGTACACTAGACACAACGGTGTGAAAAGCTAAAGCCTTTTATTAAAAAACATAAAATGGTCATTGGTCATGAATCTTAGCTTTCACAGGAGTAAAATTATGATCTACAAAATCTCATTCCAATGTCAGGATGTTGTAATGAAACATTTCACTTACCTTCAAATCAAGCTAGTTTGGATGCCAAAGACTGAAAACAGTGGAGAAAAAGAACAAACAATAAGAAGAAGAGAGAAAAGTTTTAATTATGTTCAATCAAGGTCACGTTTCTTGGCTGTGATACAAGTGCTGTAATTGAAATGTGCATTATTGTAGCTATTTATCTATGACAACATAACTAAACTGTCAATTTGTTAGAGTGTTACAGTAATATCGTTTATTTTTCTAGTCTCTGCTCTACAAGAAAGTCCATGAAGCCCAGTTCAGGTCCACCCTAGCCAATGAAATGATGAAGTACCACATGAAGGTAGTTTCACCTTGACACATCTCCTTCACTGTAACAAGCAGACACTTGGTCTACTCTGACGCTGTTGGTATTATTTACTTAGTATGATTCACTATGTGTTTGTTGCAGGTTTCGGAGGAAGAGGTAACTAAGCTGCTGGTGACAGGGATTGAACCAGTAAAGGAGATCCACCCCTGCTTCGCGGAGTTCACATACACCCCTCGCTCCCTGCCTGATGACACCACACCCATGGTAAGGAAACCAGAGTGTGTGAGTAAACGACACAAAAGCAAGAGAGAGAAAAGGCACAGAATGGAAATTGATGTAACTGATGTTGTTTGTGTGTCTGCAGTGCATCCTCAGTATGTTTGAAGACATGGGCTTCATCAACACATACAAGATTGACATGCACACTCTTGCAAGGTCTGACTTTCAGTGCAAACACTCATATACTGAATATAATAACATCTGTGTACGTCTGTGTCCTCCTCCTCCTCCTCCTCTATACAGTAGCTTCTGATCTTTTCATACTCTTCTCATTTTTAAGTCCATTCCCGTCGTCTGATCATATTTTTGTAAACTTCTCTTTGTAGTACATTAGACAAACTTTTTTTTTCTATTACCAAACCTTTGACACATTTTTTGTAAAAAGCTATTAGTATCTATGTTACAAGTCACAATTAGTCTTAAAACTTTAGGATGTAGGCGCTGAAATGAGTGAATTCCTCGTGATGCCTCTTCATCAGTAGCAAGCTTAAAATATGGTGTCAGGATGTGAATATATCTGGCCAAAATATCTTAATGATATAATTTAATTACAGGTTTCACTAGTCACATATTGTTATGTAGCTGATACCTAAACAAGTGCTTTGGTCTCAGGTTCTGTCTGATGGTGAAGAAAGGCTACAGAGACCCTCCTTACCACAACTGGATGCATGCCTTCTCAGTTTCGCACTTCTGCTATTTGCTCTACAAAAACTTAGGGCTGTCCAACTACCTCGAGTGAGTATGCTTTTAAAGAAATGGTTTTTCAAGATTTTTGAAGCTGGTCTTAATGCAGTATTAAATATATCTACATGACAATGGGTTTTAGTCACTATAATTCTCTCTGTTTGGAGGACACACTGTATGAAATTTTACCTGGAATAAACTATGTGTTAGAAATGAGGGTAAAATTGACACTTACAAAATGTATTTCTGGTTTACGTCACTAAAATAATTATCCTTTGCCCTCCATCTTGTACTTTTAGGGATATAGAGATTTTAGCTCTCTTTGTCTCCTGTATGTGTCATGACCTGGACCATCGTGGCACCAACAATTCATTTCAAGTCGCCTCGGTGAGAGCACAAACGATGTTTCTGCATTACTAGAGACCATATGATGAAGTGCCAGGAATAATACAAAGTGAAAAAAAGCTATTATAGATATAGACATGAATCTTTATGAGTGTCCTAGAGTCGCACATTACTTGCACTTCAAAAATGCAGACTGAAAATTGAGTCTCTGTGTGTGTTTTTAGTAATGTCACAATTGTGTGGTTGTAACTGTGTTTCTGTGAATTTGCCCCAGTCAGACACCAGATGTTATTGTGATTAGGAGCATGCTCCTCTGTTTCACTGTAATCATGCATAACCCTCCAGCACATAAATGACACACATATTACAAGACATTGCTGTATTTTATTGAAGGATGTTTTTTCATTTCAAACACACTGTACATGTAATTGCATTTCATTTGCCTGTCTATTTCTGTTTTTAGCAATCTGTGCTGGCTGCTCTCTACAGCTCAGAGGGTTCTGTGATGGAGGTAAACTCACCACCACTTACATCATAGAGATATGCTAGAACTGACTTGAAACCTGTCGAAGCTCTAACAAGGTTTTCAAACAACTTGGGACCTATAAAATTTTTATATTGTGTGTTCCTTGGTGAATAAAACATGGTAGACTAAAAAACACAAATCTAGTTGGTATATTGGTTTGTTCCTTCACTTCTGTCTTCATTCTTCATCTGAGAGACACTAATGTTGTGATCTAGTGAGACATCTAGTGGTAGAAATCAAACTTGAATTATTTGTTTCACTGATGAAAATGTATAATATCGCTTTTGCACTGCAACATGACCCAAGTTCGTTGTGTTTTCCCATCATGTTGTATTTGCCATCACAGAGACATCACTTCGCCCAGGCCATCGCCATTCTGAACACTCAAGGCTGCAACATCTTTGAGAAGTTCTCCAGGAAGGTGAGATAGAAAATCTGCCAATCACACACATCTCCCTTTCTCTCATTTTGAGTTTATTTATTTATTTATTTATTGAAATATTTAGCTGTTACAGTATGTGCATGTGTAAGTTACTTTTGATGTTTTGAAGGACTACCAAAGGATGCTGGATTTAATGAGAGACATCATTCTGGCTACAGACCTGGCTCATCACCTTCGCATTTTCAAGGACTTGCAAAAGATAGCTGATGGTGAGCCCCAGTAGTTCAGTATGCACAACCACATCTCTGCTTTTTCCTTCTCCTCACAAACATGGACAGCAAGAGGAGGCTTGGCTAAGATGGTGTTTTATTTTTCCTTAGGTTGGAATGGTTTAATTTCACAAGAGAAAGCATTGCAACACAAATGAGATAATTTTATGATGAATAATGAGTATATACTGTAGGTAATGTCCACTCTGTAACTAAATGGCTGTTGCTAATTAATTCGTGACTAAAAAGCAGACTCTGAAATATTAAACCCATTTCTTAAGCTGAATCATTCATTTCTTAGCAGCATACAGACAGTACATTCTGAATAGTTCTTTGCCTTATCTACTGTATATGTGCCTTATTTTGCAGAGATCTGAGGTCAGGCTTGTAGCATTCATCGCTGGCATTCTTAATAATCCTCTGCTTTTATTGGACTATTTAGCTCTTTGAGGAGGCGCTAGCTTACTGCACTCTTATGTAATATAATTGGCTGTACCCTCCTGGCCAATGGCTTGTTATGCTTGAATGCAACCAATTATAAGTTATCCTGAGTGGATGCCTCCTCAGTGGAATCAATTTTGAGCTGTTAAAGCCATTTGAGGGTATTAAAAACCTCTAAATGAGTTGGAAACTTCATCGCACCACTGAGTGTGTAACTAAGAACTAAGCGAGTGGAAAACAGAGCTGAAATAAACAGTGAGAAGATGCAATAAAAAATGACTTTATTAATGTTTTTTCTCAGACTGTTGCTAAATTGTATTTTAGCTGTATTTAAAATACTGTTTTGTTTGTGTGTTTCAGTTGGATACAATCCAAAAAGAGATACCCACCGCTCACTGCTGCTGTGCCTGTTGATGACGTCATGTGACCTGTCAGACCAAACCAAGGACTGGAAGACCACACGCAAGATTGCCGTCAGTTAAAGTCCATATCTGTGTCTGTGCTGCAAAGTGTAACCTCAAATGTGGTCCAATGTCTTTAGTTTTTGAATTCCGATGCATCATTACGTGAAAAATTATAAGTTGGCAAATACATCAATATATCACCACATTAGGTAACGTCGGGTTTGAGTTGGCTAATAACAGTAACACCAGTTACATAATAGTACATGAATCAGTACAGCAATAGATCATTCTGCTGTGAATGGTCTCACTAGTACAGACTAGTTCCCTCAATCATACAAAGGTTTTTTATTGTTGGTACAATTACCGTTGTATTTTAGACAATTATTAATATTAATTCCTAGCAAATACTGTGGCACTTGTTGCAAAGGTGAAGAAGTGTAGTGGTCGAAGAAACCAAGGTAATTATTGTGGTCCACACTGAGCTAACATTTACAGCAACTTGTTCAGTCCAAACACAAGTTGATGATGTAGTGACAGGATTAAGTTTAAGTTTCAGGCAGTTTATATACTGTGTGCATGTCTTCTCAGTGGAGCTACAGCAGCTCTGGTTTTCATCAGTATGTTCTTAAAGACTTCCTATTTCCAGTGACTATACAGTAAAAGTGACCTATTTCTAGGACAATAAAGATTATGAGATCCAAAGCTGTACAGTAGAGATCAACATCATCAGTCCATTTTGCGTGATATTCTCTTTTGTGAAACTGCACTCCATTTTAGGATTATGTTTAATCTTGGCCTGTCCCCTTTTCAACACCAGATCTCTGACCCTTGTTCTAAATCTGAAACCCAAAATCTCCAAATACCTAACGCCTACAGCAAATGCACTGTAATCCTTACTTCTGAAACTGAAAGTACATGTAAGCAAAGGAAATTATTCTTCAATGTGTGGCTCATATTGGTCCATTATTTTCTAACTTCTCAGAATATAAATGGGGATAAATGAAACAGCAGTCCGAGAAAACATTGATCTATAATACAAGGCAGTGGCATTTTATGTGTTAGATTATAGCAGAAGAAGAAAGTTCAGTGGCATGACTCAATTTCAGTATGGTATTATATACTAGTTTGTGACATTTAAAATAAATTATCAAAGATAAATGCAATGCTTACGGATAAATAAAAACCCACACTTGCCAAAAAGTGACAAATGGTTAAAAAAAAAGTTAGTTAAAAAGTTGTTTAAAAAGTTGTTAAAAAACAAGATGTTATAATAGATTTTGTACCTTGTTCATGACTATAAATTATTTTTTATTTAACAAATGAGCAATAACAGATGTCTGCTTCTGTCCACAGGAGCTGATTTACAAAGAGTTCTTCTCTCAAGGAGATCTGGTATGTATCAGTGCAAACTGAATGTTAAATGGCATGTGAAATTATTTAGCAAGTGACTGAAGGGTGTGTTCTTTGACGAAATTGTGAGCTCATTACTAATGGCTATCTGCACTGTGTGTGTTTGTGTGTGCGCGGGCCTGTGCGCAGGAAAAAGCCATGGGGAACAGACCCAGTGAGATGATGGACAGAGAGAAAGCATACATCCCAGAACTACAGATAAGCTTCATGGAACATATTGCCATGCCCATCTACAAGTGCGTACAACAAGATAAAACATCACATCATTCCTACACTAATCTCTTTCACCGGATTTGGTCTTCTTTGAAATTATCATTTGAATATTCCTGTCTATGACAAGGCTAAAATAGTTAACCAGAAATCAAATTACTTCATCAAACTGCTGAGGATTTACTAATGATGGCAAACCCAGAGAAAATTACCAAGAAATCCTGCAACTTTTTGCTGTATTGAGAATTTTGCCATTTCAATCTTTCATTTGAAAGACACTAAAATGTCCTCAACTTTGATTTCAGTGTCACTATGTTTACCATGTTGTTTTAAGCAAAACTTCCTACCTACTGTCCACTGCCTGCTTAGCAACAAATAATGGACAAAGTTAGCAAGTAGCTTGTGATCCCAGCAGTAGCTGTAGAGCCTGATAAGAACACCTGGGCTTACATTAGCTAGAGAGACATAAACACGACTCTTTATGAATGTTAATGCCGCCACTGGCTCAATATCGAGATTATATATATTAGTGTTATATCCACTTTCTATGGCAAGCTAGATGCCAAATAACATGTCTGAAAATAAAACAAGAATGAAATGTGGCATTAATTTAGCATTTAAACCTTTTTCTTTTGGGACTGTAAAATTTCCACGCTACAATAATAAATATCCTCTAATGTAGAGAGGATCCCAACTAATTTACCCTTACTGTTCGCTGTCCTTGTAGGCTCCTATCCGAACTATTTCCTGGCGCCACTGAGCTGTACGAGAGAGTGGCGGCAAATCGGGAGCAGTGGACCAAAGTGTCCCACAAGTTCACCATCCGTGGGTTGCCTAGCAACAACAGCCTAGACTTCCTGGACCAGGAATATGAGCTACTGCAGTCCCAGGGTGCTTTTGGGAGCGATGACCACTGCCTCAATGGTTGCCTTGATGATCCAGAAGGAGGGAGGGGTCAATGACAACAGCGGGCTGATGATGGTTTCCTGAATTTTTCTGTGGTCCAATAAGAGGCTGAGGATACCTTTTTAGTGACCTAAGAGTGAGGGGTCTCTCTGCTGTCAATCTCTTAGATGTTTAGCAGGCCATGCAGAATGGACAGGGCAAAGTTTTAATCTAACTGAATTAGACAAGTGATGTGAAATGAGTGGATCCATCTGAGCCAGTTCAGTGATTAGATGCTACATGTTGATTGTGTCAAGAAAGTAGAAGGTGGTGATTTTCTCTTTTCAACAGTTGTACTGGAAAAACAAGTTTTTACCACAAACTCACTCATACTGTACTCATCCTGATTATGATTGTAAAAACACACACACACACACACACACACACACACATGCAGTGACACGTGTACATGCACATTGTGAAACACACGACAGTGAAAAAACAATTAATTCTTATAGAAAAGAACCACAACATGTAACAATGAGATAAAGTGCTATACTTTCTGTGAACTGTTTCATAATAGCTTATCCTGATTTAAATGGCTCAGCTTTGTTCACACAGAATCAGCTGCCATAGTCTCTCACCTGATGCTTATGAATGCATGCTGTATGGACACCTCATGTATTATTCCATTTACCTGGATGAGATGAAATGAATGCTGTCCATTTTTACACCGTCATAACAGATTTTTGCATTCAGCTCTTCAAAGTATATTAGCTTCATTCATTACCATGAAGTTGTATGAGGGTTTTCTGTTAATTTGTGTGTGTGTGGTGTGTGTGTGTTGATTCTCTTTTCCACATTTCTGGGCTGTTAACAGACAATTCGACAATCACTAATGAATGACAAAGTCACAGATCCCTGATCATGACATCTCACTCCATGCATACAACTTTAAAACACAATCTGTGCATAAAACTTGCACGTCACAGCATTTACAAGTCCAAGTCTACTTCTTAAAATCCTGGATAAAAACCTATCTCAATTAATTTTTCTCACCATTGTTTCCACTCTCTTGCACCGTTTTCACTTTCTTTTATTTACTAGTTTACTGATTTCCTCATAGAGCCACTATAGACATAGAGTAACCGAAGCCCTTTAATAGATTCATCTCATCTGTGTGCAGTGTAAATGTGCCAGAGTAGAGCGTGTAATATGGCGTGTGTCATTGAGTGTGTCATATGGATCTGCCTTATTGCGCATCTTTGCTGCCTTTCTTAGAGCTTTTAATATATGAAAATGGAAAGAGTCTGTTTAGTATGTATGTTGTATATTTGTTATAGACATAGTTTGAGTACCAATATGTTGACTGAATGATCACCTTGTTCAAAAGATGTATATTTGTGAAATAACTATGTGAAGACCTCAGATGTCATGTCATTAGTTTTTATTTTAAGTTATGTAAAACTTCACATTGATATTTAGTACACAACAGAGGATTATTTATAATTCTCAATGCATCTGAAAAATATTTTAAAAGAGGGAACTAGAGATGTAGCCATTACAGAAATTACATTTTCCTGTAAACAGTCCACTATTCCTGCACTCCACAGATAAATTAGAGTTACATTCTCGATTCTGCATCATGGAAAATCTTCAGTTTTACTTTACACTTTTTTAAACATGAAATGCTGCAGAGTTGAGAATAACCACAGAATAGCCACACAAAGACAAACTTCTGTAATAGACACTGCAGTGAGTAGGCTGCTTGTGAAAGCGTGAGAGTTAGTGAGTGAATGAGTGGCTGGACAAGTGGGCGTGTAGATGGGAGGGACAGAAAAAGGACAGAAGGTCATTGATTAAGGATACAAAGAGAAATGTTTGATATCAACAGTCTTTACAGAACTAGCATTGACAGATAATATGCTATAAAATCTTAAATTATCTCCACTTTTATGCAGCCCTAATAATGATGGTGAAGGTGGATGAAAGCAAAAATCTTGCAATCATAGGATTTAAATATATAATTTTTCTTTGAAGGGGTCTCATGAGGGTGCATTAGGAAGGAAGGTTAACTGGTTAGCAAAGTGGTTTGATGTTTGTGTTATACCTACACTGGGATATGCATTAACATGATTGGATGAAATCGTTTGATCTGCCTTGGTCTGCTTCATGGACTGAATATTTTTTACTAAAAAGTTTTTAAAGGGCGTACAGATGTGTTTGTTGAGGAGGCACTCTCAAGATCTTTATCTCACATGTTTTTTTCATATTTATGTTGATTTCAAACCACTGTTTCATATGTACTTGCCTTTTTCATGTGCAATATGAAGTGTCTGCCTCTGTGACATTGCATAGACTCCTATGTAAATACCTATGCCTCTTGTTAAATTATTACTTTAGGTCTGAGTTCTCAGATGCATTAAATGTTAGCTCATTGTGTTTAAACTGAAAAAACTCAATTGTGACAATGTTATTGCTGAAATACTTTTGAGACCTAGGACTCTTTTCTTTACTGAGTGTGTATCTGTCTTTTTATTTTTGTTTTAGAAAGTCAGGGCTATATGTGCCAAGCAAACATTTTCTACTTCCTGGTCAAGATGCAAAGTGAAACACAGACATAACAGAAGTATTTTTTATTTTTTGTTCTTTAATGTTGGTGTGACGATGAGGACTGTGTTCATAAAAACATCTCTGACACATTATGACCACGTCTGAAATTGCGGTTCATCCAGGAAGTATGAACCTAATCTATTTCCCATCATCACAGAGCAGCAGGACTCTAACCTGTGATGTAATGTCATTGTAATGATCACCTGTGACATAATTGTTAAAAATGGAAAAACTATAATTGCTGTAAATATCAGAGTTTTAAAAGAAATATTTCTTGATTGTCTGTCATTATTACAATGGGAAGTAATTCAATTCTGTAATGTATTTAAAGTGGTTGCATCCTGTTTCTCTTTTTTATGCCATTTCTGAACAACCCCAACCATAGACTTTTAGACTGAGGGTTTGAAAGAAAACTATACATGTATTTAGGAAACACTCAAGAACCCAAGCTAATCTGAAATGTATAAATGATGCTTATACTGAGGACTAAATCCAGTCAGCTGTCAACTGTTTGTTTTCTTGAATTCTGAGTGCTGGTGGTCTTGTTCTATTTCCTATGTAAGAAACAAGAACATTTTTGACAAAAAGATAAATGATAAAATTTTATTTTATTTTTTCTTTCTTGGAATAAATCTGGTGAAAAGCATAAAAGTGTGCTGGAGTTGTGTGTTTGGATGAGGTAACACTCACTTTTGTCATGGCAGTGCCATCTGTGAGCATCCTATTGACCTGTCCCACATAGTAAGAGGGTATGGCAGGATTAACACAGTGGGGACTTATTATGGAAATCGTTTACAGTCCACTACAGAAAGCAGAATTAGCTTCTGTACTATTTATTAAAGGAACAGCACTAGGTTGGTTGAAATCTTATCTGCCAAATAGGTTCCAATTTGTTGGAACCTGTCAGAGTCCCACAGGGTTCTGTGCTTGGACCCATACTTTTCACTCTATACATGTCTCCCTTAGGCACACTCTATAATCTTCCATTGCTATGCACATGACACCCAGATATATTTAGCCATTAAACTAAATGAAACAAATATAATTGGTCAAACTCCAAGAATATATAGACAAAAAGGCCTTGATCCTGCAACTTTTATACTTCTTAATTCAGACAGGACAGGAGTTATTCTATTCGTTGTGTAGTTGAGAGTTCTGACTGGAATTAGTAACAGAGATCATATTTCTCCTACATTAGCTTCCCTCCATTGACTCCCTGTAAAATCTAGCATAGAACTTAAAATCCTTCTCCTCACTTATAAAGCATTTAATGATCAAGCCTCTTCATATCTTAAAGACATTATAGCACCATATCATCCCAGCAGAACACTTTGCTCTCAGAGTGCAGGTCTACTTGTGGTTCCCAGAGTTTCCAAATGTAGAATGGGAGGCAGAGCCTTTAGCTATCAAGCTCCTCTACTGTGGAACCAGCTCCCAGTTCAGGTTTGAGAAGCAGACACCCTCTCAACTTTTAACTAGGCTTAAAACTTTCCTTTTTGATAAAGCTTATAGTCAGAGCTGGTTCAAGTGACTCTGAACCACCTCTTAGTTATGCTGCTATACATTTAGACTGTTAGGGGACCTTCCTTGAGACACTGAGCTCCTCCTCTTTTCTCCATCTATTCATGCACCAATGTATGTTATTAACTTTGTGACTTCTCTCTCCTGTAGTTGTGCTTGTTGCTTCCTCTCTTTTCCTTTTCTGCAGGTATCCTCGGCCTTAAAGCTGTATGTTCCCGGAATTCAGTTGCTGGCCCATCCAGCCTGCCAAGTGTTTTGTTGTTGTTTGTTGTTGTTATTGTTTTGTGACCTGTCTCTTTCTTTCCACTCACCCCAACCAGTCGAGGCAGATGGCTGCCCACCCTCAGCCTGTTTCTGCTGGAGGTTTCTTCCTTTCCTAAAAAGGGAGTTTTTCCTCTCCACTGTTGTCTAGTGCTTGCTCAAGGAGGATTTGTTGGGTTTTCTGTATTATTTAGTTGTATTGTTAGGTCTTAAACCTTAAATTGTCAAGTGCCTTGAGATGACTTTTGTTGTGAATTGAATATAAATAAACTTGAATTGAATTCTTTGTGGTGTTTGGAGTAAAACCATCATAAGTTGTTTATACAGGAGCTTAAATTCTAAACAGGCTTCAGTGACAACATGCCCAGATGTTTGCCAATGAGCTGATGCTGAACATAATTAGACTGAAATTTGTTTGGGAATAAGCCCTTTTCTCTCAGCTCTTTACTTCATATTGTGCTAAAGATTATACCTATTACAAAGCACATCTGGATCAACTTTTAATCCAAGCATGATTACAGTGTTGTGTGTGGGAATTCATACTAAAAACATTATCTAAGGAAAGACATAACTAATTAAATGAATTTGATATTGCTGTTTGTAAGATAACAAATCATCTATGACAAAGAAGTGTATTTTGTGAATTTGAGAAGTAGGACATACAAGTACAGGAAAGTCCTGACATGCTGAGTTCTGCAGATGTAGTCACAAGAGAATATACCAGCACAGCTACATCAAACTAAATTAATGTGAATCACAAAGATCATGAAAACACATAAAGTATATATCAGTGTTTACACTAGTAAATGTTTACATTCTACATATAATATAAAACTTTATACAGGGCATTTTGCATTAGTAATTTACTTGTGATACTAAATTAACATTGCTTATCAAATAAATTAAAGCTTGAATGCAGAATATTGTCTTGTGTCTTGCTACTACTGCTTTTTGTTATATTAATGCTTGGTCCACCACAACAATATACACCTTTACAAGTAAAAGGCCTGCATTGAAAACATTACTAAAGTAAAATCACAGGTGCATTTGCAACATGATTTATGTATCAGAGGTACAGTATAAGTAAACATTTTGCAAAATGGCCATGGCCCTGTCAGGCTATATTGTTGTATTGCAGGATTATTTTTTATTCATGAGTTATCATATGAGCAGTGCTTTAATGTGCATATGTGAAGCAAATGTAGCTACATAAGTAATATTTACTTTTTATTGTATCTAAATCAAAGTACCATATCTGATTAATTGATCAAATGTTTTGGGTATTATTGGGTAAATCATATGTGCAGTTGGGGTGTAGTGAACTACATGTAATTACACTAGTAGTTTAACCACATTTTGCTGTAGCTTGCTGATACTTGTTTAGGACAGCCTTATGTTTCAAGGGTAGTCAACAAATCTGAACTGTTAGCGCACTATAAATAAAAATATTGGGCTATACACTGATAAGCTACAGGATTAAATGTACCAGATGGTTTGTGGCAGATGTGAGTCTGCATAGACACTAACTGTGGCTACACACTCCCAAATGCAGCGGGTATCAATGCACTGTGTGTTCTGACACCTGTCCACTACAACATTAAAACCACCAGGAGGATTGGTGTAGATTGTATGTTTAGAATATGAATTTGTAAACCTAAACTTGAACATATTACATCAGTTTCTCTAATGATTATTGCTGTTCATTGAAAAATGTTTAGAGAGGTTGTTGCATACTATTTAAGAAGTTACCTGGGTGATTTTTTGTTTGCTTGTTTTTCATATCACATGTACAGAACAGTTTGAACTACAACCCCAGTTACAAAAATGTTATTACAAATGCATTGATTTGCAAAACCTATATTTTAATCACAAGAGAGCACAGAGAAATTGATTGCAGCAACATGTCTTAAAAATGTTGGGACTCTACAGAATAGACAACAATTAAATAAAGATCCTTTAAATTATTCTAACATCAGTTCATGCCCTTTTCTTTACATGCTATTTTATTTTATACTACAGTTCAGAAGTAAATATTGTATTGTATTAGTTGATTAATTACTGGACTGAACAAACATTGTGAAAGTATGGCTCCTTTTACAATACAAGCCATAAATTAATTAACTGAGCCAATTAATCAAGGGATTTACCATCAGAACCATCAATACTCAAAGTAATTAGGCCTAATTGCAGCTCTGTAGAAAATAGTTAAAGCTCCACCTCCACTTCAACCAACTGCAACAAAAAATAGTGCTTAAACAGAAGTGGATCACAAACAATTACATTTTATAATCAGAATTAGAAATATGTTTATCACTAAAGCGAGTTTTCACATGCAAAGAATTTCTGTTAGTGGCTTAGTGTCAAACTAAACATCTAAGACTGGGCAACATATTGACTGAGCAATAGAGACTTGGACCTTGTTAATGAGTCCATCAAGGACATTTTGTCCATTGAGGCTTTTTTCTTCATTTAAAATGTTTTCAGTGTATTTAATTGTATCCTATTTATTTTACAATCAAGTATACACTTACTAAAATAAGTATATTCAAGTATACTATTAGTATACTTTCTATGTACTTATCAGAGGTAAACTAAAAAGTGGGCCAATTAAGTCCCATGAAGTATTAAAATAGTATACAAGCAAGTACACTGGAAGTACATAAAGGTATACTTACTATACTTGTGATGCACTTTAAGTATACTTAATAAAGTATTCTACTTTTTTGTAAGGGTAATCAGTATAATCATGATAGAATGGCACTATAATCACACATATGTAGATCTTTTAATCTGTGATGGAGTATTTTCACAGTGTGTATTGGTACTTTTATTTAAGTAGAATGTCTTCCAGGTCTGTTTGTAATACAGGTGCAGGAAAAGTTGAGAATTGTTTTGCTAATTATTGATTTCTCGCGTGAGTTGGACAGCGTGAGCCTGCGCAATGATAACTGCAGGTAGTCCGCCATTGCCTTATGAGCAACTATCGGATCTGGTATTTGGCTGTCAACAATAAACTTGCGGAGTCTGGACTCGGAGCTACGAGGTCGAGTGAAGGCTCGTCGGCTGCTCCATAAACCAGTAGTCACCCCTGTCCCTCACTGGAGAACACTTTCATGTGAATACAAAGCCCACGGTCGAGGCAACCATGTCCAATCTGAGCAAAGGCGGTACCAAGAAGGACACCAAAATGAGGATACGGGCCTTTCCTGTGAGTGTACACCATAATATTTGCGCTGCCTGTCGGCCAAGGAGTGACTCGATCACCGTGGTCTGGGCTGTCGGCTAAATGCTAACATGCTAACCAGTAGAGCAGAGATATGACTTGCCTATTCCTAAACAACGTGCAGCCGTATAATGTCTTCACGCCCCCAGCTATAGTCTCTGTGATAAGCAGCTTTGTTATACCACCAGCTCAGCTTTTTATTTCTTAATCGCGGTTGTTTTTTAATGTTTGAATCCACTTAACTATCCCATAACTCCCCAGATGTTAGCTAGCTAGCATCCAGGATCTGCCGACACAGCCGACGCTAACGCTAGCCGTGGTTCCTGACACTTGTTGTTTTGACTTCTTTAGATATATCTTCGTCACGTTTTTGTGTCAGAGCTCTACATCTGACGGACTTTTGTGCACTGAGATGTCAGACTGCTTCCATCTGTGTTTGCAGAAATTAGCAGTACCGTTAGCACAGATGTAAATGGATGCTAACGAAAAAACAAACCAGCTAACCCAGTTTTCCAGTTTACATTAATAGCTGTTGATGAAAGTCCCGGGTCTTTTACTGATTTAGAGTTAAAACTGTGATTTAGATCCACCCACCGCTAATCCACCTGGCAGTCCCTTTGTCTGTAAGTGATTGAAAGACCTCGTTTATGGGCTGACCTCATTCTGCATAAACTGAAATTTCAGCCTGTTGGTGACTGACTCAGTCTGTAACGTTTCATTATCCATTTTCCTTTTGCTTCTCCTCTTGAATTAATTTCTAGTTGTGTGATAGTTACAGAGGCCACACAGTCAGCTTGTGTTATTCCTGTGAAGACATTTAGTTATGTGACACTGATGAATGTGGCCCAGTCCTGACAGGAACTTGATGTCAGAACAGCTTCTTGACTTTCATGTGTTTGGGCTTGTCTGCTGAGAAGGAGCACACACTGTTCTTCTTATCTGGAGGTGGCATTTGTTATTTTCTTCAAGCATGTGTGTGTCTGAGTCCCACAAGAATACTCCAGAGAGCTGCCTAAATTTAAAGGTTTTGAGATTTGTAGTTATAGTAATCCATAATGTATGTTGCAGGTCGGCACATTGTTCCCGCTGCTGAAAAATCCACACTCCTTTATTGCTGATTTGTCAAACAGTTTTTCCAACCACACTGCGCAAACTGCAACTACCGGTTTTTGAATGGAATTCATAAAACGAGTAGATTTCATTGTGCAAAAGTAGTTTAGTCACATATCTGTAGAAATGTCTGTGTTTGTGCATTGCAGGCCACAAATGACTAATGTCACATCTGCACATTGGTGTTACCAATTAAATGGCTAATATTTTGATTAGTTATACATTATCTGCTGTGGCGACCCATAAAGAGAAATTATACCAGTACATTAGGGTATATATATTGGCTTATATTTTATCTCTTAATTTTTTATCTTCTTTGTAGCACTGATGGCTCTGGTTCTGGTTTCTCTGACATAGATTTCTTCTGATTGTTTTTTTTCTTCAGAAGGATATGAGATAAGATTACCTTTATCAGAAAGTCTGCCTAACCACTGTTCCATTTTTTTGCACTATAAGTAAATATGATGGGCAGCGGGTAGCATATAAATGAAAATATAATTTCTAACCACTTAGTTTCACACAGGTCCAGTACAGAGAATACAGCTTTCTGGCAGCAACATGGGGTCACTTTGGATATGTGGGCAGAAAATAGCACTGAAATCAGTTTATCTTTTGTTACTTTGCATTGCAGCACCAACAAGCGAGAGCTAACTGAGCATGTGCCTTGCACATTGGAAAGGGACAGTACATTGTACAAGACAGCAGATTACATTAGACCAGCCATTATTCAAGTCCTGCATAAATACAATAAATTGTTTTGTTTTTTTATAAATGTATTAAATCAACGTCCAGATTTGATTTTGAGCTGATTGGGGGTAACAAGTTAATTCTGGACTCTGGTTTCATTATTTATAATTTCTCTGCTTGCTAATAAAATTATACCTAAATGCCAACAATGGCTTTAATTCCAACCATGAAACTATGTATACTAGAAAGCTCACAGCATGTTTGGATGACAGTTTTTAAGGACATTATGTGTGGCAAATCAGATCATGCCTAAAGGTTCCCTTTCCAGTTAAACTTCCTGTGTAACAAGTTCACAGATGTGTCAACTGACAGCACAGATGTAGGAGCTTGTCAAAGGAAGGAGGAATGTGCGGGGGCTTGGAAAAAGCTGTCATCTCAGCTAAAACGTAACGCAATGTTAACCGCTAATTCTCAGTAACTAAGTAGTAGTATCAATAAATACTGTGAATTTATGGTTATAAAATACTGTTACAAAGCCAGCGGTTGTTAGTTGGTACCAATCAGCTCAGTCAGATCATTTATTCTAAACCTCTTTCCCTGGCACAAGGACAAAACACCTCTTAATAGGAAGAGGATCCTTGGTTCTCAATATTGGAACTAAGAATCATACAGTAGGTGATCTTTTCAAACCCATTACTGCTTGTCTTTTGCAGATGACGATGGATGAGAAGTATGTCAACAATATCTGGGACCTACTGAAAAATGCTATCCAGGAGATTCAGAGGAAGAATAACAGCGGCCTCAGCTTCGAGGAACTGTACAGGAATGCCTACACAATGGTGCTGCACAAACATGGAGAGAAGCTGTACACTGGCCTGCGGGAGGTTGTCACCGAACATCTTATCAACAAAGTAAGACTAATGTAATTAATTATAAGCTGACACAGAATTTAGAGCATATTTTGGCAGGACTGGTTAGGATCACACAGTAAACACTTTAGTAATTCCTTAAAGAGACCATATTATGCTTAATTGTGGGTTCATATTTTATTCTGGGGCTCTACTGAAATAGTTTTGGACAATTTACATTTCCAAAACTGCTTATTCTAATTGGCCTTTATGGTTTTTAAACTGCTTCGTCTCCCACCGGTGTGGCAAGTTGTGGCTGAAAACACACAGGGATTGCACACCACTGTTCTTCCGCTGGCTCTAGTGGGAAAAACTTTGCATGTCATAGTGTCGGGCATGTAGAAAAAAAACTTCTCAGAACTGAGTACACAGAACAGATTGAAACCTGAACTCTTTTCCTACAGTTAGCATTTTAGCACAAGCTAACATCAAGCTTTGGAACTTGGGCTATGTTGAACGTGAAAAACTGCAAAAAGGATAACCACATAACATTTTGTGATTGCATGTAGTGCCTCCACATAGTATGAAGCTAATTTCTATGAAAGCATTTATGAAAACATCACTTTCTTTACTAAACATCCTTTTCTGACTGTCAGAACTCTGAAAGGTGAAACTACTTGGCTTGGCTATGTACTGGGTTATATGCAACAGTTTAATGATCATTCCAACTTCCTTTTGATCAATTCCTCATCCCTTTGCCTGGCTAGCAGGTTCCTGGTTTTGTGACTGTCCACCGTTACTCATTTGTGTGCTAGTGTTTTAGATAATACATTTTGCATTTTACAGCATTGCACCAGTTTGTTTCTGACGGAGCATAACTTTCACTCCTGCTAGTCCCATGTTAATAACCATAACATGGGATTATAATAAGCAGTAATCGAATGTGTAACTAAGTGTTCGTACAATACATCAGTTCATCACAGTGTTTCCATTCGTCCCAAATTAGTGCAGCTTCCACTCCCAGACATGCTGAAAATCAAAACTGGGATTCTTTAAATGGAGATGTAATAAAGTGGTTCTTTGTAAAACTGGAAAGGCCTAACATTACTGGCATGCACAAGAGCAGAACAAAAGAACAAATCATGCTGGGGCTCTGCAACCTCTAAGTGACAAGACAGCAGCATTGCTATTTGTTATAGTGACTTTTGTCTGATTGTTGGTTGGCATCAGTGCCTGGGAGTAGTTGCTGTGTTCGTGTGTTCTTGTATTTCAGACTCGAACTGAATAGAAAACTCTGTAGAGCAGATACTAACGGCTGACGTTCAATGGCAGCCCATTTGCAAGTTTTAATCAGTTTGTCTAAAGGTCTATAAAACTAAACCACATTGCGACCCATTAACATTATGCTGTATGTTAAAACACTGTGCAGATTAATATTACAAGTGTAGTACAAGCCATGTTTGCATTAGCACCGTTGTCAGCGGGTGTTCGGTCTGTTCAGGGACAGTACAGAGTGTAGGTCATCTGCATTTCAGAAGTAGTCAGAGCGCAAAAGGCTGCATCTTAAGTCTGACTCCCCAGTGTCCCACAATAGCAGAATTTTAAGACCTTTCCTAATTAGGGATACCCTGTATAAACTGTAACGTTTGTGGTGAATAGTACAATTAAGTGATAGTTCAACTTTGAAATGATTTCTTCATTAATTTAAATTAAAAAAATTTAATTTAAGTTAAAATAAGTGATGCATGCAGACGTTATTATTGTAAGTTATTTTTTGTTCATTTATAATAATAACAGTAAACGTTAGGTGCAGAAGTAACCTGTTTTTAAAAATGGGTACAAGTGGATACCAATCTAGTGCTGATCCTGAGAGTAATTTGCTTTCAGATTTGTGCTAGTGAGTTACAGAAAGCATCAGCATCAACGCCTTTTGAAACACATTCAGTGTCTGTTGTGTATAACTAACAGTGAGCAATATTTCAGTTGTTGAATTCTAGCCAAATAGTTTTAAAGCTTAACTAAATATACATTTTCAACTTGACAGACTTGGTAAATTAGCAGTCAACAAGCAACATATCAAAGAAGAAATGTCTTCCACCTGTTTTACTACCTACTAATGATCCGTTTCATCATGGAACAGTAGTAGTTTTACATGCAACTTAAAAATCTACAAACTGATCTGAGACACTAAGTAGATTTAATTTTTAAAGACAACTCAAAAATAATGATTATCTTTTTCATCTGGACTGTTACTGTATGGCACTAAAGACTCATTCCCATGTAGCAGTTTCTAACCATCTCAGTCGGGTTTGTTTTAGGCCAAATAACTGCTGCCATTAAGAATTATTGGGAAAGGAATAGGACAATTTTCTAACCTGACAGAGTCCCCAGACATTTTACAAAACAAAAAATGTTTGGCTTTTTAACTAAAACTGGTCTTCGTTAATTTAAATCTTCTAATATTTCCCCTGTGATTGCAGAAACATTTGGCTCAATAATATCCAGAAAAATTAAATTGCACTCATGTTTAAACTTCAGTTATGTACAGTGGTGCATCGTTTTCTATATGTTTCGTCATTACTATATTCATTAAATGTACTTTACTGAAATACATGTTCCAGTTCATTCATTTCAATTTAGTTATAATTACCCATGTGTGTACATAATAAATCCTTGTTTTGAAGGTATTCTCATCTTTATGAGCTTACTTCCACTTGTCTATATGTTTAATAGAAGAAGTTGGTGAGGGTTTATCTTGTAACATTTGGAGCAGAGGTGATAATTCATCGCTGTCCTGAAGGAGAAGAAAGGGGAGGCTGGTGTGCCCTTAAGAATCTGTCTCTACGGAGACGCTGGTTCACATTGCTGAGTCACGCTGCAGTGTGACAAGCTATTGTTGTACTATCAGAGAAAATGTATTAAACGGCAATGTTTGATCAAGATGAAGGACTGCACTAGTAAGGTCTGTCACTTACCTGCCCCATACAATATGTGTTTATCTGTCTCACTCATAGGTACGAGAAGATGTCCTCAACTCGTTAAACAATAACTTCCTCCAAACACTAAATCAGGCCTGGAATGACCATCAGACAGCCATGGTGATGATCAGAGACATCCTGATGTACATGGTGAGTATCTGATGTTTCCAGACAGTCTCACATTTACACAGCTTCTTGATCAAACGAAGCAATAGAAGGTAATGAGGACAGCACAACAGCATATAAATTAACAATGGTCAGTGTTTTTGAAGGCATAAATTGCTTTTGGTATTATTGAACATTGTCCTTTCAGTGATCTGAACCAAGAATTTGGCTCATAAATAATTGAACACATGGCTGACAAGCAATAACATAGCCATGTGATGCCCATTCCCTTATCAAGCAGATAAAGAGACTAGAGGTGGTTCTGAAGGTTACATTTGCATTTGGTAGCTTTTCACTAGAACTCCCAACTTGACATCTGAAAAGGTATCTATGCAGGTGAAGGAGGCAATCTATAAGCTGAAAAATACAATAAATCCATTAGAGAAAAAGCAAAAACATTGGGGGTGGGCAATAAAATGGTTTTTAAAAGAAGGAATTAATTGGCGTAATTGGCTCAGCAAAAGGCCTGGAAGACCACAAATGACAACTTAAGTGAATAACTGTGAAGAAAAACCCCTTTTGTCAAGATGAGAAAAAACCTGATCTCAACCCAGTAGAACAACTTTTCAGTTACTGAAGGCAGAAAAGACCCACAAACAAGCAACAACTGAAGGCAGCTGCAGTAAAGGCCTGGCAAAGCATCAAGGGAAGTTCAGCATTTGGTCATGTCCATGGATTCCAGACTTGAGGCAGCCACTGACTACAAATAAATTTTTTTTCTTTGCAGTCAACGAAAAATCCAAGTATTAAAGGCAATCCTTAAGTTTGTAATTATGTTAGCTGTATTACATTATTTATAAGCTCCAAAAATGGGGGTGTACGTATGAAAATGCCTGCGATACCTAAATTGTTAATGCTAACTTTTGTCACACCCCTTACTAAAACTTTACTTGGCACACACCTTGAATGTTTCATTTCATATTCATTGTGGTTGTGTACAGAGGAATTTAGTTGAATGATGTTCTGTAGAAACAGAAACTATAGGTACTAAATGTGAGGATAAACCTGTAACTATGTTGTCTTATCACTGAGGAATGAAGGACACCAGCTCTTCTTTGGAAATGTCACTCTGCAAACAGTTAATCACAGCAAAATTGCAATTGCCACATGACTATATACTGTAAGTAAAGTATACTGTAAGTGACGTATATGAAAGCTCAAACTGAATAGTGTCAGCAACTTTTGCTGCTCTTCACCAACAGTTGCAAACTGTAAACTAACTTTAAATGACGACACAAACATTCGGTTGACATGGCAAGAGAAAGACACAAATCTATGTTAATTCTTTCTTTTTACCTTTCTTCTTTGTTACAGGATCGAGTGTACGTACAGCAGAACAATGTAGAGAATGTCTACAACCTGGGTCTTATCATCTTTAGGGATCAGGTAGTTCGCTATGGCTGCATCAGAGACCACCTCCGACAGACTCTGCTGGACATGATTGCACGAGAGAGGAAGGGGGAGGTGGTGGACAGGTAGGCAAAACATCATACACACAGGATGCATGGCATGGCTTCCCAAGTAATTATGTGTTCATTTTACAAGGTGGTTTGAATGTCAGTTGCACAAAACTCACTCAAAACTTGTCTTTACTGACATAATTGCAAAAATTAACTTTGAAGAGAGGTGAGCAGGATACTTAATTCACATGTGCTTCATGCACTGCGGTGTGATTTTGTTGTTTTTGTTGTTTTTTTCACCACATTGTGCTGTTACTGATTACGCCTTGAACATTTGTTGTGCTTCTGCTCTCCTCCAGGGGGGCCATTAGAAATGCCTGCCAAATGTTAATGATCCTTGGCCTTGAAGGGAGATCTGTTTATGAAGAAGATTTTGAAGCACCGTTCTTAGAAATGTCTGCAGAATTTTTCCAGGTTTGTGAGCCGTTCTCCTAACTGTTGTCATTTATTTGGATGCTCATTTGTTGTTGTTGTGCTGGCTATATCTACTCTCTCTAGGCCATAAATAATGCATTGCCAGAACAGATAACAATACAGTTCATAAATGTTTCTTATTTACACTTAGATGGAGAGCCAAAAGTTCCTTGCAGAAAACAGTGCCAGTGTGTATATAAAGAAGGTGGAAGCCAGGATCAATGAGGAGATTGAGCGAGTGATGCACTGCCTGGATAAATCTACAGAAGAGCCCATTGTCAAGGTAGTGGAAAGGGAGCTCATATCCAAGCACATGAAGACCATCGTAGAGATGGAAAATTCAGGCCTGGTCCACATGCTCAAGAATGGCAAAACAGATGGTAAGTGCTAGATTTTACCTTGCTTATGTTAGGAAGTATAAAATACGAGCAGTATAAGGATGATTAGATTTTCTGCCTTTGGAAAATATTTGTACATCATGTTATGCTCAACAGAATTTCATTTCATTCTTAATTAACTCTGTGCAAATAAGCCTAATTTTCAGCTGGTCTCAGCTGCTCAGTCATTTTTAGTTGGAAAATGAAGGTAGAAGTGGATTTCTGGATGTGTTTGTGTGTACTCATACATATCCATCTACAGATTTGGCGTGCATGTACAAGCTGTTCAGCAGGGTTCCCAATGGGCTGAAGACCATGTGTGAGTGTATGAGCTCATACCTGCGGGAACAAGGCAAAGCTCTTGTGTCAGAAGAGGGGGAAGGAAAGAACCCTGTGGACTACATCCAGGTAAGATGAGGGGGGTTATCTGGGAGAATTTGTGCATTAAAACTATTGCTCTTTAATTTGAAACTGTAGGAACATCGTGTCAAATTAATTTGCTTTAGCAAGATTGGACGCAGATCAGATGATACACAGTCTACAGAGACTTGCCCTGTAAGCTTTGAAACACATCTTTGGTGAATGACAGAGAAAAATCAGTCCTAACATCTAACTCTTTAAGACAGTGAAGAAATTTCCACTTGCTCAGCTTCTTCCATACAGGGCCTTGACCATAATGCCTTTCTATAACCCCTCAGCAGAGGATAAGTGCTCTGACCCGGAGTATGTACCAACAAACCATGATTAGCAGTCAGCCAGAAATGATCCTAGGCAAGAATTTAGCTGGTGCCCCTTGCATTGTAGCTAATTCTGCACCATCATATACCCTTCCACAGAAAGTGCATATCATTTTATGTCTTAGATATTTTCTTTTTTTTAGAAGTAAAATATCTTACCAACAGTAATAGAAGTGGCATAAAACGAATTAGAAGATGAAGGGGTAGAACAACCTGAAGCAGCATTCTTGGCTATGCAGAGGCCCATGTATGGCAGAGATTGGAAACCCAGCCAATAATGGCAACCAAGCCACATTATAGTATGTAGCAT
>OMLM01010500.1:74385-87677 GCA_900302695.1 Helostoma temminkii
ATATAATATTTTAAAATACTAGTTTTGTATTTTGCATTTTTTTCCCTCAAAAACAGTGAAACAGAATGAAGTCAGATTACCGTATGTTATGTGTGTTTATCATAAATTTCTGTATACATTTGAGCATAAAAATTGTCCCTCATCATAAACACAGTTCTGTCGTCCTCTGCCACATTTCTACCTGTTGCTCTCATCCCTCCTCCCCTCTCAGAGCCAGGGTTGTGCCTGCAGCTGGCTTTGAAGCAGTTGTCACCAGGGGTTCGGGTGGAGTCGTGCAGTTCTGCCGTGCTGCAGTTTAGTGTGGAAGAAATCGGCCAACTAGTTCCACTGTTGCCCAACCCCTGTACACCCATCAGCAGTACACGCTGGCAGACAGAAGACCTGGATGGTAACAAGGTTCTTTTCCAGGTAAAATAAACTTAGCCTCATAAGACATAAATACTGTTGTCAAGTGTGACAAAATGTACAAAATGATAATAGAATAGAATAGAATAGCCTTTATTGTCATTGTACATCATGTATACAACGAAATTGGATAAGCTCTGCAGTAATGCGGTAAAAAATATAAAATATAAATAGTATCATAAAAAAGAAAAACATGCATGTCCCACACTAATCACTGTTGCATAGTCACTGTCCACACATACATATTGCACAAGTTTTGTAGAAAGTCTTTATGATCTGTATATGAAAGTTATGTGTTGTTTAGAAGTCTGACAGCCCAGGGATAAAAACTGTTTTTCAGCCTATTATCAGCTTTTTATGCTCCTATATCTCTTGCCCGAGGGCAGGAGAGTGAAGAGAAACCGACCAGGGTGTGATTCATCTCTTAGGATTTTCCTGGTTCTGCTCAGACACCGAGATTTTGCAATGTCTTCCAGGAAGGTTAGGGAGCAGCCGATGGTTCTTTGTGCTGCTTGCTCCTGCAACTAACATGCAGCTTAATTACTAATGTCAGTGTTTCTGTGTTTTGCATTTGACATAATTGTGAATGAATGAAAGAAAGGTTCCTGGTGAGTCACACCAGGCTAAATTATGAGGTTTGTCATCAGTAGCTGTCTTAGTAACAGGAAGCCTCACATTAATTGTCAACACACAGCACTCTGTGAGATACACTGTAATTATATCACAGGACCAGTTTTAATCATTGTCGTGCTAAAATGTGATTTGACAGAAGGAAATTTTGTGCATGCAGCTGGCCACCCCCCCAGGTAGAAAAACTAGTTTGTAATGGCTTAATTAAAAGAACAATAATGTGTTGTCTTTCAGTTTTATGTTGTATGTTCTGTTTGACTGATAATGAAGAAGCTATTCTTTCATTTACAATTACTTGAGTGTACTTAAATATAATCAAATGTGTCATATAACTACATTATACAACTTGGCAGAGTTAGTTCAACTATAAAAACAGAAACACGTTACCCCTGTCATCTTTCCTAATAGTAAAAAATATAAAATCAAAGCACAGGCTAATGTCAGATCTGTCAGTACGTCTATGTTAATTCTTCTCTGGGTGTCTGGGTGTAAATCTTAAAACCTCTCCTCTCGTCTTTCTGTGTTGCAGGTGAAAACACCATCTCAACCTCCGCAGCCGCTGACCTGTGCTTTCCCCCTGACCTGCCCTAGCACGTCCCCCAGAGGAATGCAGCTCAGGGGCTCAGGACAGGGCCACAGTCTGTTACCCTGCAGCCTCACAGCACGTCTGCCCTGGCAAACACACAAGCAAGGTAAGTGTCGACCGCTTGCATACTGTATATTAGTTGGTACTTTCCAGTCACAGAAAAATTGTCCGGAGTTTGAGGGAAGAGAAAGCTATCACTGTTATTCAATCAAACTGTTTGCCAACTGTGTGAAGTCAACTAAGTGTGAAGTCCTAATATTTTAAATTGATAAGAGCAGGAAGGGTCCCAGCCAGTAGATGCAGAGTCTTCTATTAGATGGTTTAATTAACCTGCTAACCTGCTGCAGACACAAATTTTTAGTCTCAAAAATGTAATCACAACAGCAGTGAGATAGCTGCCAAGTCATCAGTGGGAGAATGTTATTTACATAATTTTATGTCAAATGATGTATAAGATTATTTACTTTAAAACATAGTTATCTTTAGTTGCTTAGTTTAGCCTTAGACCAACTATTGAGAAACCCTGTTTTCTACAGTGAATTTTTAACACTGCTCAAAGGGACCACACTCAGTAGTTTTCTTGTCTAGTTATATTTTAGTGTTTTACATTAGAAGAACATTTTTAACCTTGGAATTCTTTGATGTGTCTGGTTGTTGCCAGGCCACAGACCAAACAGTGACCCTGCTCTGGAAAAGCTTCATGGAGGAGGAGGAGGTGGAGCAGAGAGCTGCGGATCAGGAAGCTGCTGTAGCACCCCTCCTGGCAGTTCGTGTTACTCATCCCAGCGCAGCAGCCCTGCACCGCCCTCTAACTCCAATCACCCTGACTCGCCTCTGTGGCCCTCCATCACCCGTTCTCTCTCCCATCTCCTTCTAGAAGAAGATGAGGAGGAGTCAGAGATGAACGTAGACACAGGAGTACCCGTCTTACCTCTCTCTGATACAGTCAAAACAATCACACGCTCTTCCTCCGTGGGCCTTTTGATGACTCTTCAGTCTAAGAGACCTGCAGCTGTTGGGGCATCAGCTGTTGAGGGGCTGGCCAAGGATTTGAGTGAATGTCAGCCACGGACCAACATACATCCTCAGGACCCCTCCAAGACATGTGGCCCCGCTGATTGTACAGATGCAGCCACTGAAGGCTGCTGGACCATGGCAGCAGGACAAAGTCAGTCTGAAGGGCCTGTGGTAGAGAGTAGGACTACAGCAGATATTCTGTCAACACGCACAAACAATGAGGAGCCGATTGATGAGTTCTTCATCTAAACTCCTGCTACTAAACCACATGCTGTTGCTATCACTGTGCAATTAAAAACGTATAACTTGGAGGAAACTGGAACAGAGTTTGGACAAGTTGAGAAACCCTTTAAAGACTTGGCTGTGTTGTCTGACAAAGGAGCTGTGCTCTGAAATACAGAGAACCAAAGTTTAGCTGCTTGTGACACTTTGCAGTCACACGTGTCTTGTTTAGTTTCTGACTTATCCCATGTCCACTACTTTAAAATATTTAGCTCCAACTAATGATTTGTGCTTCTTAAATCTTTCTGTTGATTGTGATTAGAAATCTTAGATTTGCCTGGTTGCTCTCCACAAAGTGACACTGTCAGGTTTACAAGTATAGCCTGATAGTTTTTAAATACAGTGCACTTCAAGTGTGTTGTTTAAATGCACTTGATCCTTTTAGTCAAGTATTTGTGCTGAATTTATCAGCGAAGTATAGATGGCCATATTACAGTGCTATTGGCTTTCTCACATAGGCTAGAATTAATTTCCAAATAACTATGTGAGGAGAAATTTTGTAAATGAGAAAATGTCATGTAATATAATTTTAAATAATATTTTATTTGTGCATGGTGTCCCAGATAGCCAAAAATATGTGCTCAGCCTGAGACCTCAGCAACAAGCAGAGGTCAACTTAACTGTGTAATTTATTAGGCTGATCACTTAAAACAAATCTAGTCAAACATTTTCAAACACTGCTTATGGTTATTGACTAACAGACTAACAGTCTGATAAACATTTATTTGAGGAAACACACAAGAATAAATATCCAAACATGATAACTGGGTTCAGATTAGACTAGACACTAATTGTTGTCAAGTGTCTTTTCCTGTTGACTAAAACTCTCAGTTGAGACCATGGAAGTTATTAACAGGTAACTGAATCTGAATCTGATGTGTTACAGAGCATGTAGATTAAAGCCAGTGCTTAAGTCAAGGTTATATAGTTTGCTCACTGATCAACAGGACACTGTGGATGTGCAGGGCAACTCAAAGATGTGAATATGTTTAACCGTTTACTGTTACTGGGTGTTACTGGAAGAAATCACGTTTGCTGAGTCAGGATTTGTATCAATTATGAGGCTCTTTACTGTATAATGTTCAGAGATACACAGAAACTGATGACTTATTATTAAAATATAGCTGAGTAAAGCAGCTTAATGTTGTTACATTATAAAGGTTGTTTTCTGTGTGTTCTGATGTTTTCACATGACAAAATGTTTAAATGTTTAGTGTTACTGAAATGCCATTCTCCACATTTATTAGCCGTGACATTAGTGAGTATAGGAGCTAAATAATGAATCATCTGCATATGTACTGACACACTACTGCCTACAATGATGGAAAAAAAACACAAGCGAATAGTAGGATGAAAAGATCAGTGAACACTGGAAGTCTCCGACATGTATCACCATAGTGTCAGACCGCTGATGTGTTTGGCCTCAGTCACAAACCAGGCAGAGTTTCATTTTTGAGTGAACATGGAAGCTTTCACATTATTCTAGTGTTTCTTTCATATGTTTTTTAAATGCATCACACTGTTGACAAGCCTGACAGCTTTGTGTTCGACATGTTACTTTCTGTAACAGATTTAGGCTCTCTAATGAAGCCAAAGTAAAAAAAAAACAACAGTTTTTTATACAATATCTTACATATCTTAGAGACACTAAAGAAGGGAGCACAAATGTTTCGATTTTTCTCTTAAAAACTGAAAATATTACGAGAGGAAACATCATTTTGTAGTGTAATGATACTACACAGGCCTGTAACAGTTTTATTAAGGCTATAATTGCACATCAGTAATATTTATTGCTCTGCAGTATAAATAGTGTTTGCTCTTTAGAACTTATAGGCCAAGTGGGATTATTTCTGGCAGGTCACTGTATCACAGGCTCTTTTTGCGACGTATAAACTCGCTGTATGTCTGTGCTTTAAAAGTGTTACAGATTGTATTCCACCAAACACCAGCAAATTGCACTTTTTCTAAAGCTTACAGCTCCCCCTGCTGGTCAGAGGATGTTGTTGCTATGAGCAGCATTGCTGCAGCCAGTCCAGCTCAGATCTTTAGCCCAGCGGCCCTCTTTGGTGACTCGTACCCTGACCGGGTCAAATCTCCAGAACTTCTGTTCTCTGAATATATAGAGTCGGCCGTCTGCACGATGCAGCGCCCCATTAGTCCCCTTTGGCACCCCAGTCCAGTCTGACAGCCTGCGGGGGTAGTAGGGCTCTTGACGCAGGGTTTTCAGGTTAAGCACAGAGTAGCGGGAGCCTTTGAAGAGGACCATGTGACCCAGAGGGGCGTAATAGAAAGCGCAGTCAGGGTGGCGAGGCAACCCCAAATCACTGCTCTTCTTGGGGAAACCTGGGTCCAGTCCACTGCCAGTGTAGCGCCACACTCGCTTCCCTGCAATGTATGAGACAAGCAGAGTTTACAAAAACTAAATCCAAAGTCTAAATGGAAAGTTGTCAAACATTACTTAAGACTTGTAGAAGTTGTTCAACTTTATATTTAGTTAACAAATACATGCAGTACACCACAAATATATTTTCTCAAGTGCCTTTCAAGTTACTCAAAGTTTCTATCAATCAATTTCTATCTTACAAAAGTTTTATATTGGCTCCTTATCCAGAGGGCCTTAGAATTAGGGATTTTAAGGATCAGTGTCTTGAGGGAATGCAGCTTTCTACTTAAGACAGCAAAGTGTCGACACACAGCAAAAATTATTTATGTTTTATGTTCATAACACTGTTAGTCAAGCTTCCAACAAGTTACTACCCTTGAGCACAAAGGTGAAACCAATTTTTTTAAAACTACAGCCAAGCCTTTAGTGCAGTGTCTCTTATGTATACAGTCTTTATATAACTCTTTCTTATTGAAAAGGCACAGCAGAATCTATTTTTAGGCTTAAACGTGCCAGTAGGTAAGATGTCTTTAAAAGGAAGTGTGAGACGCATTAATGAGTTCAGCGAAGCGCTACCTTTGAAAAAATACCACTTGGAGTCCAGTGGAGAGAAGGCAGCAGCCTCGACGGCTGCAGGGAGCTCAGTCCAGCGCTGCCGGAGAGACGTGGGGCCTCTCACACTGCCTTCAGCCGATACTGTCCAGTACACACTGCCCCGAAACACCAGCACTGTGTTATTCTGGTCTGGACACACACACAGAGCAGAAGAAATTACATACATTCGTGTACCACATCATAGAAAGTACATCCTTTACTTGGAAAATGCTGTTGGACAGAACTAATCTTAATTGTGTAGCTTTATCGAGAGCTTTCAAACTCGATTATCATGGAGTATAAAGACCATGAGCTGTAGTCTGAGAAGAATCTGGTGAATTTACAAAATAACTTCCAGTAATTTACAGTGCAGGCTCAGAAATATTTAGTATGGCTTTGTCCACCAGTATTTAAAAGAATCATGAAGAAACAGGACTCTCCTGTTCCTGCTGGACATGATATGGTATTTCAGAGGCTGCACCAGAAACCAGTGCCAGTAAGGATGTGCCTGAATAATCTTATATAGTTTCTCATTTGGGCCTCACCCATAGTGATGGCATCAAAGACCCCCTGGCAGTAGAGAGGCTGGCCTTTGGTTTTATGTCCTCTGTGAAGCTCCGCGGACTCCCACTGCCGCAGCGTGGCATGCAAAACCTGACCTGGCAGTCTCACGGGACGTTCACCTGTCGGCTTACCTGAGACCATGAACAAAGAAAAAAAAAACAATAACATAAAAGCATCACACAAGCACACAAAGATTCAACTTACTGTCGTCACTTTGAGCAAGTTGTGTTTCTGCAAGTGATCAAATTCTATGTTATTAAAAACCTACAGGGACCAAACGCAGCTCAGAGGACAGACAGTCTAATTTCTCAAGCATGCCAAAAGCAATTTAAGTGTTTTCTAAATTGGACAGCATGGGAACAAATGGAAAGACAAACAGTGGACATTCCTCCTAAAACAGTGCTTGGGTAATGTTAACATTTAAATTGTCCTTTACAGGATGTGGCTGGGTTGATGTATACTGATGGATGACATTACGCTACACAGGAAATAAACAAATTCAGCTTGAGCTCTCGCCGAAACCTCACATTTATTGAATCTTTAGCAGTAAAACAACAGCCCCTTTATTCTTTATGGCCTCTATGATCTCCGAGCGCAGACTCTTGGCACATGAGATCAACAGAATAATGATGAATCAAAGCACAACACGCCAGAGCACAAGAGTGAATGATGTTTTACACATGATTACAGCTATTTTGTTTGCAAAGAGCTGAACAAACATTTGTGGAAGACGTGGATAAAATCAGTACACACGAGAGCTGAAGGAAGACTGCAAGACAAACACACACACAAGCGTGTATCCACAGTGTTTTAAGATAAGGAAAACGTCCCTTATGCTTAGTGAACTGTCAGGAAAAGATCTTTAAGTAAAAGGTATCAAGTATTAATAGTAACGTGTACTTTCAGTATTAAGGGACCAAGGTTTTTCATACAGTTATGCCTGTTATGTTGCTGCATTAAAGTGTCAGTAATATTTAAATATTGGAGCTGATCATGATAAACCTCATTTTAAAAATATGTGGCTTGATAGTTTAATTTATAAAATGCATCATATTTTATGAGATGATCAAACCTGTAATTAAGCTAAGTTATCTTTGGCTTTTTTCTTCTTCTTCTTTATTAGAAAATTACGGCCACTATAATTTATTTTTCCCCAATTCAGAATTAAGAGTCATAGCTTAAATATTTTTATACATGGCTCCCAGCTACACAACAGTGCGCTTGCTCTTGATCTCTTATTTTTGATCTTATACAGCTGCTGTTTTCTCTGTGGTTTGGTTTTAGCTTTACTTATTTGGTAGCACTATATTTAAATTCCTGAGGCACACTGTATTGTAAAACAGATCAAAAGAGCTGCATTCAAAACAGGCAATCAACTCAAAATGTCATGAGCGAGATCTGAATGTTTATTTGGATTTTTTTAAATAAAAAGAGCAATACAGGATGAAACTAGGATTTTTTTTCACATTCTTGCAGTTGAGAGTTAAAATGTTAAATATGGGTTGTGAGAAATTAGACATGTAAACAGTTTATGTTTTGGCATAAAGAGCTGAGCTTCTATGTGTACATTAACCAAAAATGCTTAATAAATGCCACCCACATTATCAGACTACTGTTGTTGTGATGCAAGACATTTTTGTGATGAAGAAATCGATGCAAATCAATCAAAACAAATGTATTTGATAGATCGTGGACATAAATGGTAAAACAGTATCAGGTTTACTGTTTAAACAACAAGTTAATTGTCTATAAGGCACAAAGACAACTTATAGACCACACCATTTAGTCTCTGTCTTTTCTCACTGTTTAATCAGAGTTGTGTATTCAAAAACACAGGTTTTATTTATAAATCGAAAGAACAAATGTGTGCTTATTGCATTTTATAGGGCAGCTGAAGAATAAATACAGTAGCGTAAAAAGTACAAGTCTCCAACCAGGAGAATCTGAGTGTAAGACTCCTGACAATCCCTACTCCATAACTGGTGTATACTACAGCCTGGAGAGGCTCTAGAATAACCACTGCTGATCAGAATAGAAACTGAACATACACTGTCTTATAACATGCATCTTCTTTAATGTTTGATGCTTCTAAGCTTTTTGTTTTCCACAGCGCAGTCAGAGGTTGTTAGGACTTCTGGACACTGACATATTCAAGCTGCTTCACATCTGCTTATTATCAGACTACAATGCCAACACCAGTGATGGTTCACACACCCAACCTGATATGCATACACTGCCTAAGGCTCATATCTATGGGCAGATGTAGCTTTTTCGCAGCGCCAGCAGTTCTGTCAGTTGTAGTTCTTGTCCAGTTCTGTCTCTGGAGCTGTTTGACACTTACGTGGGAGCAGCTGCAGTCTGCAGAAAATACAGCCACAGGCTAGAGAAAAGCATGCCGCACTTCGCTAACTCCACCTGAGCACAAACTAAAGAATCCTGGGTAACGTTTTGTGAAGCAATAAAAAGCGGGATGTCTTGAATTCTTTGTTTAAAGACTGAAAAGCAAACGTTCCCAGGTTAATTTAGAGAAAACAGCTTAAAGACTAATGTAAAACTAATGATTTGTTCTAATGGCTGCTCATTACTGGTAGTTAACTCAATCTATGGTCAAATTATAAATAGTAGTAGCATTAGGCATTGTAAGTACTTGTAAGTGAGCTAAAGATCAAGATGTGTGTCTTTGAGGTGGCTTGACTGAGGCAGCAGGATGGACAATTGCTGTTTTTAAGTGTATAAGAGAATCCCTGATGCAAAATGCTGCCAAACACTATTTTAGGAAACTGAGGCCAGAATATTTCCAAAGTCATGGCAGATAGGATTCTGGACATCTGGCCTGTCTGCACACTGTTGAGGTGAATCTCAACTTCAGAGTTGAGTCATCAAAATGATGGAGAGACTGTCCTGTAGCCATGCAAACGTTCCTGCGGAAGATTGTGTTTCCAATGTCCAATGTACAGTTTCTTTTAGGGCCAAAACATGGACATTTCTAATGCACTGTATTTGCAGCTCATAGATTCAAAGCAACACACCAGGTCAGGTGAATAAGAAAGCTACTTAGATGCAAATGAGTTACTTGTGCATGTGCTTGTGCAACTACAGTGAATCACTTTCTTAGCAGGAGAAAAAACACAAGCAATAAAAGAACCCTGGAGCGCAGCGCATGTGGAAACCTGCTTTACACATGCCAGGAGGGACAGCACACTCACAGTACACACAAACTATGTGTCACAAACAAAGATGTATATAATCCTCCTACACTCTGCAACAACACTACTCATCTATTACAACAGAGACAAAGACCTCACAGTTAAAGGTGTTTGTGTAGCACCGAGGGGCTAGACAATAATAATAATAATGCTATAAAAACAGGCTGCTGAGTATATGTATTTGTACAGAACACACACACACACACACACACACACACAGTAGAACAGAGTGTTCAGACTGTGAAAGACAAACTAAATAGAAATACCAAGATTTTTCAACTGGTTGTGATAAAGATGTAATATTTTTCCATCTTTGTTTGTTCAACGCTGTGGATCCTAAAGTGACTGCAAAAAAAATAAAAATTCACAAATAATGAGGCCTGATCCAGTTTTTAATCATTGTCAAAACGCTCAACAGGCTTTGGTGAGCTGCTCATTCCCACTCACCCAGTTCTTCAGAGCTGCCTCTGTGGCTTTTTTTACAGCTCAGTACCATAACTCCAGATTTAATTACTCTACTATTGTGTGTTCCCTAAAAAATGTCTTTTATTACAGCCCAAATAAATTCGTTGTAAACTGCAACCTTTCACCATAATTTCACCATCAGCTATGTTATCAAGACACCAAACAGTGACCATTGTCCACTAATGTTCTCTTTCCTTGTGCTACAGACTTTTAACCTGAGGGAAAAATATATCTGTGTGTCCAGTGGATTAAAATATTAAAATAGATTAAAACATTTTGACAATGTATGTGGAAGCAGCGTGAGTCTGTAACAGTAAACCTGCAAACTTTCTCTGGGTTTAAACAGACGACCACAGGAAGAAACATACTCTCACCATAGAGCTGCTGCACTGCGATGATGTCATCCCAGCTCAGCACCAGGCTGCGGCCAAGTTTCCTGTAGTACGGCGACATTAGAGCATGACGGACCGGGGAGTGCTCCAGTCCAAGGGTATGTCCAATCTCGTGGGCAGTCACCATGAACAAGTTGTGTCCCTTGTGTCCATTCAGCGTCCACCTCTCAGCCATGTCAAAGTGGGCTTCACCCCGGCGAGGCAGGAAGGCGTGAGCCAGTGTTCCTCCTGAAGGTCAAAGAGAGACACCGTTAAAATTCATTCATATATTTTCAAATGCTGATTCAGAATGTAGGATTTGGATAAAGGATATTTTTATTGTTGTGAGTCAAATGTATCACAAGCTAAAAAAAGCTTTTCAGTTATGATCACTTTTCCGGGATGATAACTGGTGTTATTGTTATTCTGTAAACTATTATCAGACTTAAACTTAAATATTAAAATTCACTACTAACCACTCTGCCACATTTTTCAGATCCATTCTGTGAATTCAATAAGGTTTTCTGCAGCTCAGATAAAAAGGTCTTCCAAATGAAAACTGAGATATGATGTGTGTGTGTGTTTCCCTGACCTGGCCCATCGAAAGCGTTGTTGACCCCATCGTTGTGGTCTCCCTTGTAAAAGGCCAGTCGAATGTCTGCAGGTCCCTCAGGGGCCTCCTGAAACACCAAGCCTGATACGTTGCTCCACAGCTGGAAGGCAGCACGCACCACCAGCTGCACTGAGCCCAAAGACAGGTGGCGAGGCCAGTTCACTATCTGGTAGGTCAGGTGACGTTTGTACCACTTCTCAACTGGCGAACCCACACACAGAGAGAGAGAGAGAGGAAGAAAGATATGAGACATGCAGGTATGTACATCTTGTTCATCACAAACTTAGAGCCAGTGCCACTGCAGATAAGCTCAAATCACCACATAATCGAGGGAAAATCCTGGCACTATTCCCGAGAGCAGGAGTCTTCCAGCCATTTATCAATAAAACATAATAACATAAAAATAAAATGCAGGCAAGCAAACCTCTGAAAATAAAGTCAGGAATTATAAAATATTGGGAAAATAAAAAAGAGGAAAAATGCAAACTCCTGGAAATAAATGATATAATCCATAGCTTCTTGTTGTTGTCTTGTGGCCTGTTTTTCTTTTCTCCCTTTCATTTCACTCACTCCAACCAGTCGAGGCAGATGACCACCCACCCCGAGCCTGGTTCTGCTGGAGGTTTCCTCTGTTAAATGGAGTTTTTCCTCTCCACTGCTGCCTAGTGCTTACTCAGTGGGATTTGCTGTGTTTTCTATATAATTCCATATGGTTGTATTGGTATACTCTGTAAGTCTTAAACCCCCTTTTTTAAAGAGCCTCGAGATGACGTTTGTTGTGAATTGGTGCTAAAAAAATAAGCTGAATTGAATTGAAACTCACAACCAACAGTAAGCTGCTTCTTAATCTACTGGAACATATCATGTGTTCAGGTTACCACAGGCAATATACAGCTCAACAATACAAAGCCTTCAACATTACATAATAACAAACAAAACATGAAATTAATATTTGTTATTGATGTCAATCAAGATGTATGCATGGGGAAACAAACACAAGTTAAAACAGCGATCTCCAGTAATTTAGCTGAGAACACTTTTACCTTCTTTCCACAGTCTCTTACGCTTCACTACTCACTGATTAGAGCAGCTAACAATGCATTCCTGGTTTCACTATCACTGACTGAGGGCAACGTAAATAAAACTCACAAATGACAGCACAGACTGAATGCAATGTAAACTTAGAAATGAGTGTCTTCCTCCTAAAGGACCAAATCCAACAATGAATCCTCCTCCTTTAAACTACACCTTCCTGCTGCTGTGAATCAGCATTAATACACAATATCCCTGGCTGGAACGAGTCACATAAAAATCTTGTTTACTCCAGTTTCAGTCGTGTTTGAAGTGACTTGGAAATTGTTTAGCCTTTTTGAAATATGAATGCATTTATTTCTTAACGTTTTTTGAAGATTTAATAGGTAGCGTTACTGACAAACAAAGCTGCAAGTTGTTTTCGTCCAGCTAATCTGGCTGTTTGTATGTAACCGTGTTTGAATTCCTGGAATTTCTGTTGTTTTTATTAAAGCAATTCAAGTTGGCCTTAATACTGAATTTTTGAAAAAGAAGTCACAAACAGTTTATATTATTATTAACTACTGGAGTAACTATGTATTTACATCTTGAATGCTGTGTGTTATACATGCAGATGCCAGATATCAAGTGTTATCAAGTGATACCATTGTCTGTCGAAGCAGAGCCTCTGCACATCCAACAGCCTGAGCCAAATGAGAGGATGTTAACCATGTTAGTCCACAACTGGGCAAACCAACAACCACTCTTAGTACACGCTTGACTAAACAGCTTACCATAACACGTGTCTGTGGTCTCTCAGCTTAGACAAAATTACATGTGTTGGTTGAAGGAGGGGGGGAGTTGAGTTCCTTAATTTATAAGACACTAATCTCTACATATATACATAGAATTACACAGTGTAGCAATCTGGAAATAAAGCTCTCAACATCAGCGGACAGAGAGGCTGCCTCACAGGAAACAATCATTAGCTAATATGACCCTTCAGAGAGAGCCAGCTGCAGAGAGACAGCTGCAGAGGCGTGTGAGTGGACAGAGCTGGTGAATGACTTGGTAAAGGAATGGTAAACAAGACGCTGTGTACAACTTCATCTCTGTAAGACTTCAACACATTGAGTCACTCTGATATGTCCATGGTTTTATGATA
>OMLM01010503.1:0-13160 GCA_900302695.1 Helostoma temminkii
ACGAAAGTCAAGCTGTGTCACACCGTGAAGAAAGCTATTTTAGGCCGATCACATCCAGAGTGTACATATTGTTTTCTTCTCACACAACAGAAAAGGCAGACTATAATTACGTCGATACACCCCCACTGGCCTGTTTGGCTGAAAATAGTTCCTATATGAAGCTGCTGGGTCTCTCTCAGTGGATGGTGGGAGAGTGGATTGCCTTCAAGTGATACATTTACTCAAGGTTAATGAATGACAGCTCTTAAAGGGACTTTTAAGGATGAGAATGGAAAAGATGACTGTAATGTGTTCTTTCCCATGATTGTTTTTCTCCCATCTGGAAAATCATCATTTGCTTTTGGACAAACAAAGAAACGCCATCTGGCTGCTTACGGTCCATATAAAGATTCAGTTACATGTGACGTGTATTTTTGTACTTTATCATAGTAACATAGTGTTCTTTGTCCAACGGCCAAGTGCTCTCCCTTGTACCTTTACCTCTGTTGAGTCTGGCGAGGTGAGCTGCAGTTCCTCTTGACCATCTGCCATGACTCTGACCACCCTGGGACAATAACAGGCCGCTCAAGGAGGGTGGGAGCGAGGGTAAGTGGGCGGAGGAAGGATGCACAAATATGCCTGCTTATAATTATAACCTGACACCTCAAGCTGTTGCACAGTGAAAGCTGCAGCTACTCCTCGGAGGGATTTATAATTTACTTTTCAGTTTCTATCTTATAAATAACTCATTGTTGAATAAGGAACTGAAAGGATAAAGGCTGGTGGTGATACTGTAAGTTTTGTTAATGTCAGCTAATTAGAAAAAACAGCATATCTGATCTGAGCCCATATTTTATTATGGATCAAACACTCAGTAAGACAACAGAGAGTCACAGTAAAACCAGACATTTTCCAAAGGTGCTGTATGTGAGAATCTGTCAGCCTGGGACATTTAATGCACGTTAGCGTTCCAGCTCCGTAGTACAAAGCCAGTGTAATGTCCAGTCGAGCCCATGTGTGAATATTGTATGTAACTATCCAGAGGATTCACAGTGAGCGAATGGACATTTCTGTTTATGTTGTTATGTTGTTGTCTGCTCACTACAACACCAGTAAGTATGAGAAATATCTACCATGCTTTCTGGTGTTACGTACATAATGCATCATTATGATTTCCACAATTTACTTTTTGTGTCACGTCCTGCTCCCAGTTTGCACCACACCTTGCTCAAAGTACATTTGGTGTATGAAACAAGCCTCCACTTATTAACACGTGCGCAGCTGCTGTTCATGCAGTGCAGGCAGTTTGCAAAAGATTCAAAGTTGTGGGCTGCAGACGCATGTGGGCAGAAGATGAAATTTATGTCATTCAGACATGGAAAGCTTGATTTAGCCTTTATGTCATAGCAGTGCAACGTTCCACTGGTACTCTCTCAACTGAAAAAAATAATAATAATCCTTACCTGTGATATTTCTCTAGTTTTAGAAGATATATTACAGTGTCTATTATTCCCTTTTTATCATTTTTCAAAATTCCAGGATTAAATTACAATCAAATAAAAACACACACATACTTAGGAGAATATATGTAACTTAATAAAATAAAACTTTGTGTGTGTGTATGTATATATATATATATATATTATAATTTACTATAATGAAATAAATATTGAAATGAGTGAATAGGCCTGGATATAAGCTGCAGTACTGTATTACTGTAGATTCTTGTGGGTGAGAAAACATGAAGGTATTTAAAATAACACATGAATTCTCAGGCCTCAGAAAGGAAATAATGCAGCACAGCAGTAATGATTCTTGCTGCCCGCTGCTTGGCAAAGCGATGCCATCCCATCCCAGAATGCACTGTGACTGTGTTATGTAAGAGGCTGTTCTATTCTATTCTTAGCTCTACCTCACTGAGAAGTAGCAGTACTGGTTGCCTGAGAGTCAAAAGCACAGAGATCTGATGAGGCGGGAATCATCAGTGAGGTGAGAACCAGCACAGTAGGCTACTCTGCCATCAGGCTCTCACAATGGGACACGGGCAGGACGGCATGCCCATTTTTGGTGTTTGGAGGAAGTAGAGGTGTATAGGTGGGTGTGCGAGGGAGGGGGATTTACTGTATATGTTTAGTAATACAACGAAAAGGAATATATGAATAGCACAGTTTTTCCTTTTTTGTTTTGTAAAATCCTAAAATAGGACATTTTACAGCTTTTGTAGACTCACACACTCCCAGCTCAGCTGTCAACTTAAAGTGACAGATTGTGTCCATCACATGTAGACCTCCTTTTAATTCCCACATATTTATCCACTGCGGCCCTCACTCCCTTTTCCTGATCCCTTAGCCTCCAACTGTGCAGTTTTTCTTAATGGACGCCCAATCCTATTGTAAAGTTCCTGGAAAGCTCTGCAGAGACAGCGAGATGCATGTGGTGAATGTATGTCTTAGTCTGTGCAGCAGGATTCAGTCTAAACATGATCATTTCTTTATTTTATTTCTGAATTTGTTCTGAGAATGTGGAGGTTGTAAAAACCTGGAGGGGAGATAATTGGGTATGAAAGGCAAAATATCATTTCATAGCTGATCTCAGAGTTTTACTATACAAAATATATAGAGAGTCAATAAAACCTGGTTTTTAAGTAATTAAAAAAAAGACCACTAGTTTATTATTTCCAATAAGCTCTGATAAGCCCAGTGTACACATGACAAAGTTAGCAAGTAAGTTAATAGAGATATTACCGAGGTGACCAAAACACAGCTACAGAGTCGGCATATAGTGTAAATAAGAACCTTCTATATTTACTGTGTCAGCGTTTCATGTACAACCTGTTTCTGTTGCAGCCAAGTCGCCACATAATCTGTTATTACAGGTTTTTTCTCACAACCTTCCCACTGACAGCCATTATTTACTGACACACTGTACATGAATACAGCACAATTAAATCAAATGAATTTAACCTTTATTCTTTGTCGCTGGGCCACTTCTCGACAAATCGTCCAGGATTTGAACCCTGTACTTCTCCTACACATGAGAGAACATAAACATGGTGTGTATAACACTACACAGGCAGTAGTGAAAAGCAGCCAGTAGAGCTGCAGCAGCAACTTCAGTGCTCCATCTGTATTTACACAGCATCGAGTGTAGGTCACCTTTGTTTTGGCAGCCCTCAGAAGCCAGCATACAATCACTGTAGTTACGCACAGCCAACATACAATCACTGTAGAGTAAAATTTAATTACACTTCAAGTGTGAAAATATACTTTGGGCTGTGGTTGCATGCATACAGCACATTGTGGCCTGTGTTGATCGCATCGATGAAAATAGAAATATGTTCAAACACACATGAGACGGACAACTGAAAAGCCCAGCTGAATGTTTCCTGTAAACAGTCCTTGAGCCCACTGTTTTGTAAACTCTTAGATTTAGATTTAAATAAGTGAATCAAGGTGGAATATTTTCTTCTGCCATGGATTTTGACCACAATATATTTTATTATGTTTAGTATTTTTAGGTAGTAAAGAAATATTTATGTAATCTGCTTGTGTAAAAAGCATACTGCTGCATCATAAGCGAGATCAAGCCATAATTCTAACATTTTAAAAAAGCCCTTTTACAGTGCTACACAGATTCCCACATGAATTATTTCCTCACAAGCTCTTCTGTACTAATGCATGTTCCCAGGACATTTGACTTGACTAAACTGAAATTCAACCTTTGAGTGATTATTAGATGTTTGTTCCTTAGTCTGCTCTGACATTTTCTTTTCAATTGTCATCTTAAATATTAAAAAATGCCGGTGACTCAGCAGCTACAGTTACTCCCATGCAAACCTTCATCATCTTTGTAGCTAAGCACTGAAATGGCAGCACTTTTCAAATACCACACGCATACGTTAAACCGTAGCCAGCTGCTGTACGTAGCTATGAGTAATTGGTGATGAGAGAACACATCGTTTTGTTATTCGTTCTAAAGAAAATGTTTGTTACGTGAGGAAATACAATAAGAAATGTGTTGGCAGGATTCAGGTGCACTGGGAGCTCATTAAAGCGACAAGCACAAGATAAGAAGAACACATTTAAATTGTACTCGTGTAACATTTTTAACATACCTTTTGTCTTAAATTCTTCTCAGCAAGAAAGCTCATGACTCAGACGCGTCCTGAGCCTCTGCTCAATTAGACTGTCACAGAACATGTTTTCTCTCAGTAGGAAAGCGAATGCACAGTTTCCTCTTCCTGTTTGTAGCTTGAAACAAAGCCAAGAGCAGAAGTGATGTCTGGCGATGTTGGGAAATTATTAACATTGTTTACACTGTAACGAACACAGAGCCCTGCAGCCTGCGGCTCCAGTCACAACAGGCAGAGCTGCCTGTCATAGCTTGTCTGACCTGGATGGAGGATCGGGACCCTCAGGGAATGGTCTGACTGGCTTTCCAGGTGCCTCACAAACTGTCTGTTTTCCCTTCCTCCACCGAAGCAAAGTCGAACCGAATGCTTTTGAATTAAAGATTTTGAGTCGATTCATTCATATTCAATTCAATTCAAGTTTATTTATATAGAACCAAATCACAACTAAAGTCATCTCAAGTTTACAGTGTTTAAGGTTTAAGACCTTACAATACAACTAAATAATAAGGAAAACCCAACAAATCCCCCTCGAGCAGCACTAGGCAACAGTATTCTCTGTACTTCTTTTTTTGTCTTGCATTAACATTAGGAACATGTAATCATAACAAGCCATTCATCACTTGAAGAGCTGCACACTTAATGCATGTGAACTTTTGGAGGAGGAGCTTTCTCAGTTTGACATTTTAAGATGTCTGTGATTAAGTTGTTCAACTGTCAGAGCTCCACACAAGCCTGCGTGATCATCTTTGGGTTTACACATACTGACTAATTCTGGTGTCTGTTTGTGTCTCGCACCACGTCCCACAGCTGATGGTACCTATCACAATAAAATCCAAAATGAAAGTCTTAATTTGCCTGGTCAGATCCTCCAGTTTGAAGACATGATCTGCAGTCGTTCACAGTTCATTTGTGTTGACGAGTTTGTCACCAACACAGTTAATGAGCGGGTATGAGCTCTGGTTCTGCTGTAGCGCCTCACAAATTATCACACTGGCTGTGAAGACGCAACATTTGTAACATTTCTGTCTAATAATAATTAATTTCTCAAACATTTGTAAAACCTGTGAAGCTGCCGGGGCCACACAACCACACAATTTCCAGATCATAGTGGGTTACTTACAAGCTAAAGGGTACTGTAAGTGAAATGTCAAGTGACATCATGGCTGACCTTTAAGATCATGTCTGTAAATATGTAAATATTGACTATTAGGCATCAGACTTTTCAAACATCAAACAGAGCTAGGGCACACAGGAAAAGTCACAGGGTAGAAGATAATGAGGAGGCATAAACTGCTAAAAGGTTAAGTGACAGAACAACTCTTTACTCTGCTGCTTGTTTTCTTATCTTCAGTTTAACCTTGTGAAACCTCACTGTTCTGATATTAAACCTGTGTTGGGGAGAGGCACAGTTTCCCTGCACTCTGTGTTTTGGATTAAAGAGGGATGTTGCTGGGGCCCATTTTGTTTCCTGTCCTTTCATTAACTCTGCACTGAATAGTGTAATCAAGTACATCAGAGATATTATTCATCTGCATCTCTAGTCACAGTTTATTTATGAAACACTACAAATCCCACTTGAGCAGCACTGTGGGGTGAAAAAACTCTCCTTCTCCATAGAAGAAACCTCCCACCGAATCAGGCTCAGGGTGAGGGGCCATCTGCCTCAACTGGTGAGGGGTGCGAATGAAGTAGAACTGACCAAAATGACTCATTTCTAATCTTATACTCATAAATCACTGCTGCCATTTTATCCTCCTATTTTTACTCCCCTATAATCTCACACTTTTTTTTTCTTTTTAAAATAAAAATGTACGACTTTAACAGTTTTAACGACAGGGTTCTCTCCTACTCGTTTATATGTAGTGTCACTGCACAACGTCTGAAGATGGAAGTGTTTAGAAACGTCGAGTCTCCTCATAAGTCACAACGTCATTATTGGGCCATTGCAGTTTGCTTTGCACTGAATTTTCCACTTTTCCACGTTTTTGGTTTTTTTCTTTCAAATACATGACATTTCCATGTACAAATAGGTGACTGGACAGTCTCCCCTTGGAATCTATAATGTTGCACTGCTGTGTGAAGCATGGAACAGAGCTGAGAGAGAAGTTCTAATCAAACCTACTGGATATTCAGTGTGTAAACTGTGATTGTTGCAGCGCCTGTTTTGAGAAGCTACAAAAACTGCTGAGGGGAGTGGAGACAGAGCGTTTTAGTCACTGTTCAAAAATCCACCAACAAGCACTTTGTTTGAAGGACATGAACATCACTGTTCTAAAGCTGAAAGTGTGTTTTAAGTGAGGGACAAGTGCTTTGTACTGCACAGCACCGAGGCATCTCAAGCAGCCGTAATACCTCACTGTTCTGCTTGGGTTCGGTCAACGCTGAGCACAAACTGTATAAATGAGTGCATAACTTCTGTTTGTGTCTCTCTGGTCCAGACTTCAGCGACCAGCTGTTGGAGGTGGTCGGCCTAGAAGGTGCGATAGAGATGGGACAGATCTACACTGGACTGAAGAGTGCCGGACGCAGACTGGCTCAGTGTTCTAACGTCACCATCAGGTCAGAACCTCCTGTCGCTCGGCTGCTTCCTATTCCTTATCTTTTCCCACGTCCGGCCCACACTCCTCCATCCTGTCAACTAAAGCTTTACTGAATCAAAGTTGCAGCTAATAAGGACTCATTTGCAGTCACAGGTCAGATTTTTATTCATAGCACACGCAACTTTGTTTTGCTTCTAAGTGAATTGAGTAGAAAGCTTATTTATGAGAAAATAGAGAAGATCAGAAACAATAAGTATTTCTCGTGATTAATTCAGCTTAAGGTCAAATGTGTCCAAATGCATCGTAAACACTTTGTGGTTTTGCACATTTATTAAAAGAAACTTGCTTTATTTCAGTTATTCTTGTTGTTCTTACAGGACTCGGCCCATTTAACATCCACATCGTGCCGGTTATTGTAGCAGAAAAATGACCTTTACAAGTTGTTCTCTCACTTGTTCACCAAACTGCCCCTAATATTTTCCTGAAACAGGATTAAAAGAGCATTCATCAGGGCCGTTCTCCCATGCTCTGTTTCTCTAGCCTCAGAGTCATGCATGAAAGTCTTAAACCAACATCAGTGTGTGTGTGTGTGTGCGTGTGTGTGTACAGTGGGTCTGTGAGTTTAAAGAGTGGGGATCTGTCTGGGAAAGGCTCTCATGGGAACAAAGGGTTCAGTGTTTGACCCTGTCCCGGGACAGCGTGAACAGGCCTCTGGTTCCTCGAGGTGTCTGATCTGACCTTCACAGCCTCTAAGCCCACCCTATCCTTCCCCCCTGACTCGCTCCACCTCTCTCTCCACCTCCCCCCATCTATCCTGCTCATCCCTCTGCTCTCTTTTCACAGGACATCCCGAAGGCTGCCAATGCAAATCGATGGCGAGCCGTGGATGCAGCCCCCCTGCACGGTGAGGCTGCAACACCACAACTGCAGCATATTTGATCTGAAAATATTTCCAAAGCAACGCGCTTTAGGCCCAAGAGAATTTTGTCCTGTAGCAATGAATGTGTAAAAACGTTCATATTCTATGGTCACATTCATAGTTTTTATTATTACTCCCTTTAAAACAAAGACAACACAACTCAACATAGAATTTACAGCTATAGTTGTTACCTAAATGTAACCTTATTTCACAGATTTAGAAATTTCACCACTTAGAACTTTTGACTAACTCATAAAAAACAATCAAAAACAGTCAGAAAAAATGTAAAACCTATCTAGAAATGGCATCCAGTCAACCAGCTATGATGGGAGTGTGTTGGTACAGGTACCAGTGAGAATCTACAGATGTAACTGAAACCAAAACCTCAAACTATCCAGAGCACTGAATCCCAGTGAATTCAAGGATCACTAAGGATAGGCAGAAATGTTGACTTGGTGTGTCACAGCTCTTAGAGGGTCTGGTGTGTTGCTCGCTAGAAGACAGGAAAAAACAACATATGTTGGATGCTGGCATTGGAGGTAAATGATCATGTGCTAGGTTGCATGAATGGTTTGCATCATCGTTTTACGAATAAGAAGTACATTCAAGTATACTATCAGTATACTTCTTTTAAACTAAAAATGAGCAAGTATACTTGAAGTATACTTTTTATGTACTTATCAGAGGTAAACTAAAAAGTAGGCCAATTCAGTCCTAAGAAGTATAATTACTATACCTGAAGTATACTTAATGCAATAAACTTAAGTATAGTACTTTTTTGTAAGGGTCTAGCTACTGAGGCATGATGTAGTGACTTTTCAAACCTCTTTAGCCACTTGTGTTTTTTAAAAAGTGACAAGATACAAATTTAGCAACTTTTTGTCCAGACCTTCATTGAAGTGAGTCGCTACTAGTGAATGTTTCTCCCGTGACTGTGACTCCTTAACTGTCTGCATTCACAGTTCAGAATGAAGCTTAAGCAATTGTCCCTGTAAACTACAATTCCTTTGTTTTTCTCTTTAGCTTAAATCAAAGCTAAATTTACTATTTAGGTTTTATTTAATGTTTTTAAACATCTGCTGAGTGTAATTCATCCTTTTCCACATCTCGGCTTATTTGCCTGCTCTTTTGTTTTTCGTCCTCCTCCAGCAGCCTTCAACACAGCTATACAATCACATATGAGAAGTTGGTTATATTTTTCATATAAGATGAGGAAATCAATTATTCATCCATCCTCAGAGTGTTTCAACTATCTTATCCTAGCAAACCTTTATGGGGGTGGAAGATAGAGAGCTTTTGTTGTGCTATGTGGGTTATTTACAAGGTCGCAGTGAGTGATTTTGTAACAGTTTGCTGTGAAAAGCCAGGAAGAGATGACTGTTCACCTGATGATTGTGTCTAAAAAGACACTGAGAACATATTGCTGTACAAAGCTCATACCTTTATTGCGTCCTTCTTTATCTGACTCCTACAGGTGAAGATCACACACAAGAATCAGGTCCCCATCTTACTGGGCCCACCTCAGAAGACGCCGTTCTTGTTCTTCAAGAAACGCAACCGGAGCCGCGACTAAGACCCCTGCATGCACACTCAAACACAAACCACACACATATACATTATATATACAAACACACACTTGCCTCCAGTTTGTGTGTGTATAGACAGCTCCATCAGACTGGTACATTATTCCCAGATTGGAGTTGGACAGTGGGAAGTTCATTTATTGGACTGGACATTTAACAAATGGAACATTCCTTAAGTCCCATGCCTACAGACAATCCTTAAGAAACCTGCAATGAAGGCACCCAAAATGAAAAGACTCTCACTGTTTAGTACCGACCTATTCCTGTGTAACCATTATCTTCTAGTCTTGTCTTCAAACCTCGAGGCCCCAGCCATGGATTAGGTCTCAGCCACTTGCAACAGCTGCTGTAAGTCTCTCAATCCAGGCCACCCCCTTGAGAACGCAGCCATATACCAGTACTGCACTGCCTGCAAAATACAACTGCTTGGGTTCCCTTACAGCCCTTAAGTTAAGACAGTAAGGAAGGTTGTACGTATGATGAATCAGTACACGAAGAAATTCACTACGGTGAGAAAGACGGGTTGAAGTGAGATCAGTGTGGCAGTAATAATGGCTGTTTACAAGGCTGGTGAGTAAACAGAGAAAGATCTCGGTTAAAACACCTGTATGAATAATGAAACAGTGGTTTCATGTAAGAGAGCTTTCTGCAGGGCCTCCCCACAGACCGGCAACACGGTACAACTGAGTAGAAGTGAGGAAAGGAGTAGAAAGGCCTCATGCATTATTGACTTATTTAGTTGTGTGTCGACGAAAGTGGGACACAACAGTGGCCTGGAAAGGGTGGAAACATACAGGGATTTTAGACCCTTAGGCTGGGGGTGTACTTGCTGTAGACCGACATATGTACGCAGTTCACAGCCACATCATCTGCACCGTTGTTCATATACTTCCTCACCATGAGGGTTTAAAAAGGTCTGACATGGGCTCAAAAGGAACTCTACTCTTTGCAAACTTCTGTTCTTAGCGGAATAAGAAGAGTAAAACATGGAGACTTATGATAATGATAATGATAATGATCTTATAAAATGCACAGCGGTATGTGAGGCCTTTAAATCAAGCACTACCCCCTCCGGATTCGCATGGGATTGCATCTTGTGTGTGTTCTATGTTAATTCCTGACGACGTGCACAAACAACTCACCATACTGGTTCCGTGTCCACCTGCATATGTTTACAGCAAGTATATCCCAAGCTTACAGAAAAGATTCCTCAAGCTTTATTCACAGACTCTGTAGATGAGACGGGTGCAGACTTTAGGCAGAGGAGTTGCCTGTCCTGTTGTGCACAAACTAACCAGAGTCTATGCTGAAAGTAGAGATTAGAGACCTTACAGTTTACCTTTCATTTCTTAAAAAACTGATGTAACCTCTGTGGTTGGTGCTCTCAAACACTATCATGCAGATCCATTCATCACCTCCTGCTCACCGTACACCATAGGACACTTCTGGTGGGTAAAGGATTGAAATAAATCCCCTCAAGGGTATAACAGCAGGGCCTCGGGGTTTACCAAAGCATTGACAGGTGAACTAAATTTATCCATCTATTTCAGGGAGGGTCTGTCTCCCTTCCAGTGAAACCCTACGCCTAATTACCGTGTCAAACATCAACTCACAATGTCAAGTGTGTTGTCAGAATTCACATCCCAGAGCCGTGACGGGTGGCTCTGACACATGCATCATTTGTTTAACTACAAATAAAGATGGGGTGATAATAGAGATGGTTTTCACCACAGATGTTGGATCCACAATAAATATATAATTTAGAAACAGTTGGCCAGGGAGCTTGGGTCAGTGTTTATGAAGAATGTATCCCACAAATGGCAAATTATCTTACACAGTATGTGCAGACAGATTTTATGTATATTTCTGGAAAGTAGGTGTAGCTCACATATACTGTACACACGTGTTTTTAATATATCATTGTTAATAATGTGGAAATCTTAGCTTACCTGGGTTCAGGTTGGTATTCTTCATCATGCAGACACGGTCACTCTCTAAAGGCAGTTTTCTACTTTGTCTAATTCAGATTATATCACGTCTGTAATGTTCTTCCTCACCTGTGGAAGAAGCAGGACAGCAAATCCATGAAAACTACACAATGTATGACAAATAAATCTCAAGCCAAGGTGTGTGAAAACTAAGTCATGCTAGCTAAATGCTAACATTAGCATGCTATGACGGGCGCAATGACAATTCAAAAAAATCTGTATTATGTGAACCTTGTTCGTCATGTTATTTTAGCATGCTAACGTTTGCTAATTAGCACATATTTCATCTATACATCCATTAGTCAAACTGCTTATGTTGTAGGGTCACGGGACTGGAGCTGATCCCAGCTGACACTGGCTGAGAGCCAGGGTACACTCTGGAGAGGTCCCCATTCTATCACATGAAACCATTCACTTTCACTGCCCCCGTGTCTTTAGACTTTGAGGCCATCAGTGCGTGCAGCTACTGCATTGACATGTTGCCCTGTCATCAGATTTTTGTTGTATTTGTCACAAACATATTTCAGTTTAAAGTCACTAAAGGGTCGTTTAGGCACCTTCATTTGAGATTATTCTGTCACAATAAAATCTGATCCAAGATGAATCACGAGCATCATGAAAAAGCGAAACTCAAAGAAAGTGAAAGGTGTGAATGTTTAAATACCAGTTATCTAGTACAGGCAGTATGATGTGATTTGGACATTTGCAGAAAACTGTCTTGCAGCGTGCTGCATTGTGTTTTAAAGTTGCAGGGCAGAGTGAGACTGAAGAGATACTCTGAGCTCCACTGTAGGGTCAAGCTTCAACGCTTTTGTACCCAGGTTCCCTTTAAAACCACACTGACACATTAATCTTGCACCCAGGCCCCATGGAACCAGACAGGACGTCCACTGTCTCCTCACACGCTGTAGATATTCACCAGACCCAGCATCTGGGACGGACTTCAGTTTAGTTAAATGCCAGTTTCCTCCATTTGTGTTTATGTTTGAGTATACACCACTGTAAAGCTACTAAACACAACTGGCACAACCTGAATACTACTGTACAACAACACTGTGGCAGTGTCACAAAATGAAGACATACAGCACATTGTTATGCTCCCAGTGGAGCCTGGGTGCCAAGAGAAGTCAGTGGTGAAAGAGTGCATGTTTACACTGAACTTACATTTATTCAGAGAATGGTTTTCGACAGCTATATTATCAAGTGTATATATTTGTTTATAATATTTTATCTAACATCACCGCATGCCTGCTGAAACAAAAGGAGAGTGAACAAACAAAGAGAGTGGATCAGACATATCTCTTTCCTTCCAAACTCCATTTATCTGCTATATTTATTCAGTTTTTTTATTTTCCATTTGGTAGCATGTTGGAGAAAAGAGAGGGAAGAGACACTGTGTTGTAATATTTAAACAGGAAAGTGAAATTCCCACGTTTCAGCATCCATTTGTGATTTACTGTCGGATCAAAGGGCGACAACATGAACGCCCACACTGAGTCTGAGTAAATTTCCAATTTGTGTCACAACTCCTGTCTACTCCTGTCCTTTGAAGTAGTCAATTGCCTTAACTAATAAATGGACCCAGTTTGTGCTCACAGCTCAGAAATACAAAATTCAACTTATTGCATAGAAGCATGATTATTATTATTTGTTGCAAAAAGAAAGAAAATGACAAAAACACAGATGATTCTCTTTAACTCTTGACCACTGACAGCTGACACAGAGATAATCTTGTCAATACTTAGCAACCCAGCATAGTCACCAGGTGCTTTTACATGTGCTGTAGTCTCCAGGCTTTGATTCTTGTTTGAGTATCACATTTAAATGAACATGATATACACAACTGTAACAGTATCCAGGTTTCTGTTCACCTGTGCACCATGTGTCAGCTGCTGGATTCAGAGCCAGAAGCTTCAGAACAGGACAACACCTTGACAAAGTTTTAGAAATCATGTGATGTTCAATATTATTTCCAGTGAGTTGATCTTCATTAGGAAACATTGAGATGTGACATCAGTG
>OMLM01010506.1:0-13950 GCA_900302695.1 Helostoma temminkii
ATGCTATTCTTAAAAAAAATAATTTATATTTATTATTATTATTATTATTATTATTATTATTATTATTATTATTATTATTATTATTAATAATAATAATAATAATAACAATAATAATAATAAGAACAGCATGCTGTGGGGGTGGCAGCCTATTGTCCTGGTGATGAAGTTGTCATGATCCATGCCTTTGTTTTTGTTTCAGTTCCTGTCAGCCATGTCTATTTTCTACCCTGTTTTCCTGGTTTTCTCTCCCTCTCTGATCCACACCTCCTGCTCTGCTCTCCAGACACACCTGTTACTATTCACTCAATCATCCCAGCTGCAACCACTCACCTAATCATGGACTCCCTGCTTACTAGTCACCCTTGTTAGCTTAGTTAGGAGCGTCAGCGTTCTGCATTGTCTTCATGTCTGTTTTCTCATGTTCTCCATGCCATGCCAGTTGCCATTAGTACTGTCTTTCTCTGTAGTTTTTTTCCCCCCAGTAAACTAATCCTTGCATCAGTTTCTAGATACCCGTTTTTCTATATGGTTTTTCGCGCAAGTCTCTAGGTCACCGTCGTCTGTGGTTGATTTGTCTATAGGGTTTTTTCTTGCACCAGTTTTTCTGTCCACTGTCTACCTGTTTTAGTTAGAAGTTTTCTAGTTTCTTGATATAGCGTTTTCCTCTGTTCTTAGTTTATTCTCTTCGGTTTCTAGCTTCTGTGGTATATTATATAGTTCAGCCTTAGTTCCCTACCCCTTCTCATTTGTTTGCTCGCTTTTCCTCCATGTGGAGTGATTTTCAGTTGTTTTGTATTCATGTTTGATTAAACCAGTTTCATTATTATTCTTGCCTTTGTCTATTTGTGGGCACTTTGGGTCCACCACCTTGCCTAGCCCTGACAGAAGTGTCCTAGGAGAAGACAAGTAAGCCCCAAAATGTCCACAGAAGAAAATGCATAAATAGCCACTGACAACCTGTGCTAAATCAATGTGCAGATCATTCTCTGCTGTGGCAACCCCAACTGTGGGATAAGCCAAAAGGGAGAAAAAAAAAAAAAAGCAGAGTACATGTAGTTGATTGTTTATCCCAAAGCTTCATGTGAACTGGACATCCTTCTTTACAGTTTATCAAAACACTATCCAAAGCCAGTGAAAGTTGTCATGCTGTTTTTGGGGGGTTATGTTGGCCCCTCAAAGTTTTTCATGAGCTGGCCAAGCAGAATTGAGTGGGATGAGGGAAGTGCTCAAATTATTCTTCAGTTTTAAGGTTAGAGAAGCTGTTGCATAAAAGGTTAGTTATGTTAAAAATGTGTATCTGCTTCTACTCATCTCCTTGAGGATTTTTTTTGTTTTTAGTTTACTGCAGGGGTCTAGTGTCTCTTCTCCCCCCAAGATGGACCTTTTCACTTTTAACACCCCCAGCAAACATTATGTACACCTGATGCTGTTCAGCTTCATAAATGGCAGCATTTACCTTGTGAACAATGTATTATGAGACTGAGGAGTGCAGAGCTGGAACCTGTAAGAGTAGAGCTGGTAAGTGATGATTGGAGACTGAAGCCAGTAAATAAGTAATGTAGACAGGTAAGTGAAAAGACAACCTAGAAGCAAAAAACTAAATTAAGTCCAAAAACTCAGATTTAAAATGAACAAGGGTACAACAACTCAGAGTAGCAGGCACAAAAACAACAAGGAGTGTATGCAGACAAACCAGCAACTAGAGTGTGAGGTGAAGCAGGTTATAAAGGGAGTGGTGATTACAGAATGGACTGCAGCTGGGAATGATGTATGCACCAGGGGAATAGTGCAGGCTACCGGGACAAGACAGGTGAATGAGGTTGGGTTAACGAGCAGAATGAACCAGGGAGAGGGTGAAAACAGGAAATGACCTTATAAGGAGAGGAGTAGAGCGCGAGTGAAAACTACTGCAAAACACAGGGAAGAATACAGACAAGGTACAAACTGAAATTAACGGATGATCATAAAAGGGATGATTAGCTTAGAAAGAGGGAGATGGAAACAGGTGAATGACAGAAGAGAGAGGGCGTGAGCAGGTGTGCATAATTCGGCTGATTGGTGAGTTGCTGTGTGTGTGTGTGTGTGTGTGTGTGTGTGTGTGTGTGTGCGTGTGTGTGCGTGCGTGTGCGTGTGCGTGCGTGTGCGCACGCCAAGAGGAAACTGTGGAGGGTGTGGCCAGATGAACAGAGTGAGTGTATGTGTGTGAATATGGTGTATGTTGTTGTCTGTCAGGAAGCATGGTCAGGAGAAGAGGAAAAAACGGAATGGAATCCAAGAAAAAGATAAATGGGAGAAAACTGGGTTTTATAATCTCCCCAGGTCGGATTCTGTGGACCCAGAACGATTGGAGTATTGTTGGTGCTCCCACAGACTAGAAAGCACAGTAGCTGCCTCTTGGTGTTGGTTAGTCTTCAGCTAAGTTCTTTCCGACTGAAACCTGGAAGCAGAGAGAGCAATGCTTCACCTCAACTCCTACCTTCATACTTTCAGATCTCAAGCAACGATTTGTAGTTGAGGTTGACGTAGCTGACTCTGGGGTAGGAGCTGTTTTGTCTCAAAGGTCAGTAGCTAAACTACATTCATGTGCCTTTTTACTAGCTTTTAAGTTAGCCCTAAAAAGTGGCATTACAGGTCAGAGGAGACTGATCAGCTCTTCTCGGTTTAGACAGATCACAAAAACCTTACATCAGTCCACCAATATGCTGAACTTGGCCCAGGCATGCTGGGCAAAGTTTTGCACTCGCTTCAACTTCAACTTCGCCTGTTGCTCTGGCTGTAAGAACACCAAGGCTGATATACTGTCTTGACAGTTGCTGGATATAGAAGACGTTGAACCTACCCATGCCATCCACCCCTCCCCCCTGGGTGGCTGGAGCAGCTTGCTGGGAGATTGAAGAACAGGTACAAAACCAAACCAGTTGATTTTCCATCTTTTGTAATTCAATAGAAAAACTTGTCGAAGTTGACGTGGCTCCCAGGAGTGAGTCTCACATTAGCCGTGGTTAGACAGCTGTTTTGGTGGCTTTCTATGTCATAAGATATTTAGGAGTTTGTCTTTGTCTGCCATGGTTGTGCTCAAACCAAATCTTTTCATCATGGATGTGTTTTGCCTACTCCATCCTCTTCCCATTCCACATCACCCTTGATCACATGTCTTACTCGCCTCACTCACTAACTCACTCATTTTGTCCTTCTGGCCAAGATGCCTTCAGCCAAGGAAACTGCTGAGATTATGCTTTATAATGTGTTCAGGACTCATGGTGCCCAAGCCAGTGAGTGTGGCTTTTCATCTGGGATCTGCCTGTCCAACTAAAGTCCTTAAAGTTGGCTCCTCATTTTTCGGGCCTTTCCAAGCTACGAATTAGTTAACCCTGTGGCTGTTAGCACTCCAAATCTGTACATATCAACACCACCGTACAACTCCCCAAACTCAAAACTAGCTCTTGTATTTTTTGTGCTTCTTTTCCTGTAATTTTTGAGTCTGCCTAGTTTTAGGGTATTGACTTAGTGTTTAGTTTTGGTGAGCTGCTCTGTGGATTTTTGTTCATGTTTTTGAGAGAAGCTCTGTACACCACCTCTGCTTCTAGACTATTTTTATTGTTTCATATACACAGGAAGTATTGTGTGTAGGACAGGACCGAGCAATAAGTACTATTTAACAAACAGGAAATAGAATATGGTCACTGAAGACTCCAGATTGATTTGATTGAAAAGGGTTAATTTTCTTCAATTTTCTAGAGCATGTAGAGTCAGTTAGCAATTAGGACCTAATTACAACCAAAAGATTAAACAAGATAATTTTGTAGAAAGGAATTTGCTTTCTTCTCAAGCTGAACTTTTAAATGTCAATTTATTTCTTGTATCTATACTGTGTGTTTCTGTGTTTTGTTTAACCACAGTCTTGTCTCAGCACTTAATGGAAATGTTATTTTCCTCTCATTTTCCACATCAGAAGATTAAAAACATAATGGTTGCTGTCAGCTAAGAGATGTCCAAAAACCCGAAGTGTGAAGACTAGTAAAAATACTAAGCAATCTTCATGTTTATTGATTTGATTTGGAATTGTTTTATCACTGTAGAGTATTGCAAACATAACAACTGCAGTAGTCGTTAATTTATTGTTTTGGTGGTGATTGAGACTTAAATGATTAAATGTCTGAAGGAGCCAACATTCCTAAACACAGAGCCAGTGAGGTAGAAATGAGAATAATAAAAGATGGTTAAATTATTGATTGCAACATGACAGGAGCACTGCCCCACTGGGCACATTTCATCAATATTTTCCATACAATTTAACCCAGTGTTGCCAGAACGTGCCTACACATAAGCAGTCTCTGAAGGATGTTATGCACTCTGTCATTCACACATGCACATATTCACATGCACTGACACATGCAGTCCATCCCCCACTCTGCAATGCATTATTAAAGGCTAGGCAACACTGTGTTCATTCTGGCCAAGGATGACTATATTTTCTGTCCGTACTCCTGCCATTGTAAAATGTATTGTTGCCTCTCACACAATGCAAATGCCACAGAGCTGGACTAAATCACTGGTGCTATTTAGACCTGGACAAACAAAACAAATATAAAATTTTACTTAGAACTTAATTTACCTAGAAAAAAATATTGAAGTGAAGCACAAACTGGACTCGTACTGTCATCACCAGTGGTGGCATGGACATAAAGCAGTTTTCTCAGGTCCAAGGAGGCTATCTGTGACTTTTCCAGCATGTTGGCATGTATTACCTCCATTAGCTGCACTTCCAAGTGAACCAGAATAAGAAGGCAAATCCCAATAGTAATCAGTGAACAACAAAGGGTGTACTGTATTGTTTGGAGTTGTATGATGTTGGGGCCTCTGTGCCAGTTTTGTGGATTGTGGATATGAGGTTGTTCCCTTAGGTGCCTTATCCAACCAGGTTTTGCCTTGTGCGCCCGGCCTGAAATATTGAACATATGCTTGGATTTTTTACGTCTCCACAGGCGTATATGCAGCTTAGCGTCATGTAATATCTTTTAATACATCAAAGGACAGAAGGGGGCTTTTTGCACATGGTCAGTGTTTGTTTTACATTTGCCATTGTAAAGAAAACCCTCTCTCCTGCATTAGAAACAACCCTCTGTTCCCCGTGCTTTATAGACAGAGGTTTTTATTAGACTACTCCAAATCCAATCTCAATGGTTTTAAAATGATGCAAGTTGCCAGTACATACCTGATACCAGATAGAAAACCAATGTATCTTTGAAATAAAGCATAGAGCTAAATATGCATCTCAGTGTCTCAGAAGTGGGATTACAAGCAAGATGAACATTTGTACATCTTTTGCTATCATTATGTTTTAGCCCTTGGCAGTTTTTGATATTGGCTTTAATTGTTAGGGATACCAAAGGACCCCCCTTCTGAATATGTAAAGATAACAAGAACATTATTTGTTGCTGCTGTTGTTCTTTTCTTTTGGCTTTATTTAAATCAAGACATAACCACTCCCTTTCCATAATGGCACATTTGAGTAAAAATAACTATTAAGCATTGTTAAGCACCAATTGCTATATGAGCATGGGCGTGAACTTTTGTTATGGGTGTTTGCCCCAAATCCTATTAACAGACAGAAAATGTACAGTATGTTATAATACTTAGAGACTTAGTCAATTAAATCCCACTGAGGCTTAATTCCTTGTTAGTCCTGTTACGAACAATGAGAGAAGTAGTACTGTGTAAAAAATATATTTGTCATTTCCAAAGTAGATTTGTCATTTTCTGTAACAAATTTCTAAAACTTGGCAGGAGTATCAGTGTGTTTAATGCTGTTATAGAGGATCCCCAGTCTATACCTACCCTAAAGAGAAAACTACGTTTAAGATACCATTCAAAAGGAAAAATAAAGCTCTTCAGACTTGTTTTTATCTGTAGTCATTTCTTAAATTTTGTCATTTCACTGTGTTGAAAAGTGGCCTGGGATTTCTAGTTTTATTGCTTTTCTTGGAACTGTCTATGAAAGGGTTTTTGGTCCAGATCAAAAACCCATCTAGGGCATCATGGTGGCACAGCAGTATGGGTGTATGTCGTGCAGCCATCTCCAATTTATTTGTGGTTGGGCATCTATGTCGTCCCTTTTTCTAGCTCTCTTTACATTAGCTGTCACTCAACTGTGAAGTGAGGTAATCTCTGAAGATTTTTTGAAGTGGAAACGAGCATCCCCACAATTCAGTTCATGTTTAAGATTACAGATTGTATAAACTGTAAGTTGCCATCAAATAATGCTAGACTATATTAGCAACATTGGTAATGCACAAAGCCAATACTGATAATATGTGATGTTTGTGTTCTGTGTTCCCTAAGGGTACATTATTTAACAAAGCTCACAGACAAAGTTACCCTGAAACGTGGAGTGACTTCAGTGTATTGACAGAGGCTTGTCCATGGAATTTGACAATTTCACAACTAGGAACATAAGTATACATAAAGAGGACAAAAGGCTCTTTGTGTTAGCACGATAACTATATTCATGTATGTCTCAGTTAATACACAATTCTACACAGGCATGACATAAATGGATGGCGTCTTTATTTAGTCACAGTCAAGAACCACCACTTGTGGCTGCTTCAAGGTTACTTAACAAGTCAATTACTGTATGTTGCAAGTGTAGCAGGGAAGTGACTACTCGCAGTCAACTGCTGGTCCTGCTAACCTGTAACTTGTTTTATGCCTCTAAAAAGAAACCACACATCCAGTGTAGTACTTTAGCTCAAACAGTGTCTGACTGCTGTATTCAATCAGATGAAGATTTGTATGTTATCACATTAGATTACAGTGAATCCACTTAAGCAGATGGAGGGAAACATACTGCTAAATTCAATCTACTTCTCACCAGTGTCTGTATATTAAACATTCACCTTTTTTCCACATTTCTGTTCAGTTATTAAATATGTGAATATTTTGGGAAGATGCTATAAAAGTCATCATTACAGTTTCCATTAAAATGGTTTAAATCTATTTAATGTTATTGCAGTTTTTAGAAGTGATATTGTTTTATAATTGATTATCTTCTAACCCAATGCATCCAATGTAGGTTCAGATATACAGTGACATCTTAAGGGGCTAAACTTTTTTTTAATGATCATAGAAGTACAAAATGTATCAGGCAGAATGTCTGGGAATAAAATGTCCTTTGTTTTATCTCTTTAACCCAAATGTGCTCACCATACCTATATGACATACAGTATCTTGAAATAAGTGGCACAACTATCAGAGGCAGACTATGCAATCAATATGACATCGTTATGCAAAATGCTCAATAAATAGTATACCATATACCGTATTCATGGAGAGAATTCAGTAACTTAAATAAATAAGCTTTGTTGCTATAACAAGTGAATTTCCCCATTGTGGATAATTAAAGTATGATCTTATCTTAAAGATATGCCATGTAATCAAAAGTTGGAAGTGAAAGTGAACCTAGAAATCTGGACAGGTTGCATAGTAATTGTTTACTGGAGAGCCTTGGTCTTGTTGATCCTGTGGGATAACGATGACACCCTTATCAGCATGCTGAAAGCTGAGAAAAAGTAGGAAATATGTTGAGGCGCTTTACCAGCACATGAAACAAACAAACAAACACAACAAATCCAAAAGTGCTGCACAGTATAAAGTGGAAAAAAGACATTTACTCAAAGCAGTTTTGCTGTAACAGCACAGCATGTGTGTGGCTCTGTCAAGTTGACATTAATTAGGGACAGTGGATGGTAATGCCTTTGTGTTGTCTTTACCAGTCTCATTTACTTAACTGCATAATTACAGCCTTTATTGGGGTATATTAAGTATAGCTCAGTTATTTAAACATCTTAAACTATGATATTTTTGTTTGGAAGGGAGGGAAGGTAGAATGGTTCAGGAGAGAGTGCATTCCTTACTTATTGTCAGCCTATGTCCACATTAGACCCTGGGGAAAAGCAGGAATCTCATGGTCATGGTGAATCTGAGTGTTTTCTTATGCTTTTTAAATTCATATTTATACAATGTACAAATACAATCTGACCACAGTTAGGAAGGCCTAAGCCATTTTTTATTATTTTTGTTTACTAGTTCTTTTCCTTTTTTTTGTTTTTCAGATAGGTGTTTTTCTTTTATATGCTAATGAAATAAAAGGTAACAAATAAAAATGGTGTAAATGACATAACACAAAAAGGCTTGCACATAGTTGCAGTTGCTAGGTGACAATGGTTGGAAAGCTAAGGTGCACAGCCATATACTGTACTCTGTAGACCTTAACAGCTCCCATAATATGGCTTTGTTTAATTAAGTGTGGTCGAAACAGGTTTAACGTAAAAACTCATTATAGAATAAGGTATTTAGAATATAGCCCTGGGCCCTGTTTTCAAAGGAGGCTTAAAAGAGAAAGTACACCCTAGGATGTGTATATGAACACCCTCCTGTATTCATCTGACTAATTTCACTGGTGTAGAATATACCCCGAAACATTGTAAATGGATCATTCTTGAACATGTGGTTCCCACTGTGAAGAATGGGAGTGATGGTGTCGGGGTGCATTGCTGGTGACACTGTCCTTAGTCAAAATTGAGGACACAACTTAACCAGCATGGCTACCACAGCAATTTGCAGCAAGATGCCCTCCCATGTGGTTTGTACTTGTCTTCCAACAGGACAATGACCCCAAACACACATATAGATGAGATGAGATGGACTAGAGAGTGAATTAAAAGCAGCGAACAAGTACTCGACACCTCTGGGAAATCCTTTTTGTTAGAAGATTGTTAGAAAACCATTCAAAGTGGCTACCTCATAAAGCTGATTGCGAGAATGCCAAGAGTGTACACAGCTGTCATCTACAAAGCAAAAGGTGGGTCTCTTTGAAGAAACAAAAATATAAAACATATTCTGGGTTATTTAACACTTTTTTTTTTGACCACATAATTTCATATTTGTTCAATTGTGCTCATAATTCCAGTGTCTTCACATAAATGTACAGTGTTGAAAATAATAATAAAAAAAAACAGGGTATGTCCTTTTGAGTGGGTGAGTATAATGCGCACGTAATTATATTTATGTAAAATTGGTCTGCATGAAATTTTGTCTGAGCAAAACATGAATGACACAAGAATAATGCAAACCACCAACCTAATTTTTCCCTAAGTGCTCCAGTCCCCTTTCTCTTCAGTTTTCACTCAGATGAGCTACAGCAAAGGAGTATTTTTGCTGCAGACACACTGGTTTCCCAATCACAGAGCTTCCACTGTAATTACTGAGGCTTTTCACAGGGCTGCTTTTGAATGTCATGCGCCGACAGTGTATGATCACACCTCACCAAGCTAACTCCCTTGGATATGAGATTGTGGTCACAGCGGCCACCAACCTAGTGCCTGTTGCTGCCTGTTGTGTTACTTCCTTGGCAAGGTGTTCTTGTACATGAAGAGTTACTAGCACTGACCCTGTAAATACAGCATGACTAAACAGCGAGTAATGAAAGCCCTGTCTGGTGTCTGTACAAACAGCTAATCCCTCAACCATGGCTTATAGAGTAACATGTCGATGGCCTCACTTTCCCTCCCTCACTCTCTTTCTACATGTGCCAGAGCGATAGGGATCTCCCCAGGCTCCTTCATCTTCTTTGCTGGCAATCCAGGATTCACGTTGTCTGCTTTTGTCTGCTATTCTCTCCAGATATTTAGGTATTCATCACTCCAATTCGTGATTCCGTTGGGCCTTGTAGCTAAGGCCTGCCTCCAGACAGTGCCCCAGAGAAGAGACGGAAGAGAAGACAGGACGGGTTAGAGAAACGAGTCACAGGCGGTACAGGGCTTATCGGCTCTGAACACCCGAGTGTCAGCAGCTCCCCAAATGCTATGAATATCTGTGCCGCTATGCGCGTTTATTAAGCAGCAGGAAATACTTTTTTTGCAAGGTAGGCAAAGGAAATTATATGTATGTGTATCTGTGAGTGTGTACATGCCACACTGTGTACACTTCGTTGCAGCGTAGATGAAGTTTTTGCTCTGCAATACAAGGAAAGTATTAACGTTGTACTGGTGTCATGGAAAGGCTACAGAACCACTCCGTCTCAGATGAAAAGAGAAGGTCTCTCCAACACTGAAGGGAAAGCTCATTGCTGATAGACTGCATGTAATGAAGGATTTATATTTGGCCATTATCACTGAAGCACTCACAGTATCAAATGATTACCAGGCAATGAAACGTAAATGACTTCTCGGTAATGGTTTTCATTCCGTCAAAGTTTTCACTCTGTCAACAAAATAACTCATATCTGCCCCATAACGAAAAGAATTTTCACATGTAAGAAGGCATGGGTGAGGACGGCTACCATCATTCAAGTTCCCTCCAATCTTTTTGTTTTTGGATATTTTTTAGCACTCTGTGCTGAAATCACAGCAGTCATAAGAAAAGCAAGACAACATACACAAACACTATTGGACATTAGAGACATCCTTAAATCCAATATAACAACAGCGACTTTTCATTACACAAGCTGTGTAATTTGCATTGTTTTGCTATATTCCTGGCTCACAAAGAAGAGGAGACACAGCACTCTAGCAAAAGTTGTGATAATGCTGAGTAATAGGGTTAATCTGCCACCCCTCCTAAGTATTCTATTAGTCACTTGATAACAAGCTGGATAAACTTAGGAGCAGACTGACATTCCAATGTGCGTAAGCAAGAATTGAAATATGATGATCGTCTAGTGCTGTTACACCAGAGGGCCACTCCATCTATCGGCAGGATCAAACAAGTGGGAATTTTCATCCGTCTTGTTTATAGCTGTATACATCATGCTGCAAGATGACACGACAAAGGCACTGGACAGGCTAACCCACAGCCTGCACTTATTGTGGCTGGAGATTTAAACCGTGCAAATCTGTAAATCTCGCATTAGATGTACAACGTGTGGTGGAGCCATCTCATATTTACAGTCCATTTACGGTCTGTACAGAGTAGTGTACTAAGCCCTCTCCAGAGTGCCATTCAGCAAATCAAAACATACTTTGATCCTGATGTTCTCTGTCTATAAACAAGAAAAAACAATCATTAAAAGTATAGAAAAATTGACACATAAATGAGTCTCCTCTCGGTGCAACTGTTTTAATACAACACACTGGGACATATTTCAGGAGGTGGCATCATCAACGTCACCAAATATTCAAAGACAGTCCCTGGATATATTGGTAGGCCTAGGGTTACTGTACTGTGTGTACAGTAAGCTGAGCTTAGTGTAAGATGAGCACCACCTACAGACTGTATCTTACATATCTTACTGTATCTTACAAATGGCGAGCATTTGTGGTAAACATGGCCAGTCAATGTGGCACAAAGTGACTCTTGAAAGTGCTACATCTGTATGACAGTGAGCTGTAACGGTGAAGTTGGTGCTGGAGGAGTTGCCCAATTAGCTCGAGGGAGCAGAACACCCATTCATCATTTGTGGCAGTGGAGCCACTACTCCCGGGTCTCCTGCCACCCTCACTTCGTCCACCCGCGAGATTCTTTCATCCCCTGTCAATTCCTTGTCCATTCCCTGTCCATGGTCACACATTTCTTTAGATTCTAGGTTCCATCTAGGTCCCATCTCATGGCAACACCATAACTCTCACAGTAGTTAACAGATTCTCTAAAATGGTTCACCTCATTCCCCTTCCCAAACTCCCTCTGCTAAGGAGCAGTCTCCTGCAAAATGCTATGCAGACGGAAGGCATGATGGACAAATCTGATGGTCTGCAGGTCAGACTTGCATCATGTCTTCCGTCTGCATTGCACTCAGCACTGAGTGGGGAATCACACTGGGTGCATTCAGTCAACCAGCTAAAGACATAACAAGGAGACCTTTACGCATAGCTTAATGCTTTATTGTAAAAATTAACCGGATTCGCTACCAGTTGCATGTCTTTACTTCCTGTTTGTCTCATTGGCTCTGTGCGGCTTGATGCGGATATGTCAAAAATAGACTTGGCACGTGTTTTTAGTGGAACTGAGCCACTACTGGGACGCAGGGTAGAGTGGCAACTATCAGCTGTGGCTGCCATAGTCCTGCTGTTATGTGCTGCAGCTGAATCCAGTGGAAAATAGGGTCAGTCTTCTTTTTCTTGAGTTATCAATAGTCTCCTAGTTTTATTCAGTTTTTTTCCATTTTCTAATATTGTTCAGATTTTTTTAAAATTGGAGCTGGAACCTTATAAATTTCTTGAATATTCACTGCAAAGCATGACAGGAACTTCAAATATAAAAATAAGATTTAATCTATATTAGGTGAATCAAAGCCAGAAACAATATCTTTTCTTTTTACCAGGCTTATATTGTAATGTATTTGCTCTCAAAGTTACATAAAATTGAAGACAAAACTGACAATTTGGAGCAGCCCCGTGGAATCATGAAGCTTACATTCAAGTAAATACAGTATGTATTTAAATATTCATGTTTTTTAGTGGTTACTTCCCTCTTCTGTCTGCCACAAGGGCTGCAGTCATGAATTGAAATGAGAGAGGTAGTCAATGACATGTTTCTCTGTATAAATTATGCAGTAGCACTGGTCTACATTTTTTAGCCCAGGGTCCAGAGTGTCTGGAGTTAAAATCAGTCTTCTGATTTCATGCAGGTGGTGGTTTCTTGGGTAAATGCACCTACTGTCCTCTTGCCATCTTGCCAGCATCTTGCTTACTGGTTAGTGTGCTTGCATATCTCACCACACAGTGCTGTATCTGGTGCTGTAAGGTTATCAACTTGTATTGTGTTGTCTCAAGGTTGTCAGAGTAAAATCTGGCAGTGAGATTTCAAAGTACAATCTGGCAGTGAGCTTTCAGAGTAGAATCTGGCAGTGAAAAAAGGGACTTAGGCAACATTGGATGTGATATTTCTGTGCTTTGCGTTTAGCACTACTGACTGAGCTTCAAATCACATGTTTAAATGACCTTTTAATTGGAGTCAGTATAGATGCAACATCTAAAATTAGAGTGGAATTCAGAGCCAAAAAATATTATTTAAATGTGGGTCACATTGAAGTGTGTAGAGTTTGTCACATGTCTACCCCCATCTCTTGACAACACCACAATTCTCACAGTAGTTGACAGATCCTCTAAAATAGTTCACTTCATTCCCCTTTCCAAACTCCCCTCCGCTAAGGAGCAGTTACCAAAGTTACCTTCAAACTGTAACAGGTAGTACCGATTAATCTGTTAAAAACTTTTATTTACTTGATAAAATAAGGTAAGTTATTACATTTGATTTCTTTTGGGTTATTTTTCCAAAATATGTTATAATTTGAGCAATAAAGTTGAAAAGCTTTAAAAACATAGACTTAACCCAAGTAGTGTAATGTATACAGACCAATCTCAAGGTCGAGACTATATAAAAGTCAGACACATGGTCAGTTTTGTGGCTTTGTTTGAGCTGCAGGGAGAGGCATATCTTGAAGGAATTAGCTTGTAAAAAGAGGCTTAATATTAGGTTTTTGAAAGAAGTTTGTTGTAACTCTACCCAAAAGTAATGATGCACTGACAAACCTTAGTGTATCAGTGTAACAGTGAGGCAAGCAGGAGGTCAGTAAAAATAATATATCCAGTTCTTGTTATGTTATTGTTGCAGCAAACACTGCATTGCTATTGTAAACCCAATGTTTTTATTGATTGTAAAATCAATCATATACACAGCAATTAAGCCTTTTTCTTATTTACAATCACAATAAACCAATCATTGTTCCTCAAAATGATCTGTCCCTGGTACATACTGCCTTTCACCCAGTGTCTGTTGTGATAGTCTCCAGCCTCCCTGTGACCGTGTTAAGATAATGGATGGATGTTGCTCAGGATCTTATCATTGTAGTAAAAGTGAATTAATTGCAGTAAGCATGGTAAATAATGTCTTAGCTGGCAGGAACACAGTGCAGAAATATCCTTTGTAAAATTCATGGGGGTGGGGTGGGTTGGG
>OMLM01010507.1:0-15193 GCA_900302695.1 Helostoma temminkii
AAATTTCTTGGTATGCTGAAGCATTCAGAGTTCCTTTCACTGGAACTAAGGGGCCAAGCCCAGCTCCCAAAAAAACAACCCCACACCATAATCCCCCCTCCACCAAACTTTACACTTGGCACAGTGCAGTCAGACATGTACCATTCTCCTGGCAACCGCCAAACCCAGACTCGTCCATCAGATTGCCAGATGGAGAAGCGCGATTCATCACTCCAGAGAACGTGTCTCCAGTGCTCTAGAGTCCAGTGGCAGCTTTGCATTGGACTTGGTGATGTATGGCTTGGATGTAGCTGCTCAGCCATGGAAACCCATTCCATGAAGCTGTCTGCGCACTGTTCTTGAGCTAATCTGAAGGCCACATGAAGTTTGGAGGTCTGTAGCGATTGACTCTGCAGAAAGTTGGCGACCTCTTCGCACTGTGCACTTCAGCATCCGCTGACCCCGCTCCATCACCTGCCTACCACTTTGTGGCTGAGTTGCTGTCATTCCCGAACGCTTCCACGTTCTTATAATACAGCTGACAGTTGACTGTAGAATGTTTAGGAGCGAGGAAATTTCACAACTGGATTTGTTGCACAGGTGGCATCCATCCACGCTGGAATTCACTAAACTCCTGAGAGCGACCCATTCTTTCACAAATGTTTGTAAAAAACAGTCTGCATGCCTAGGTTCTTGATTCTATACACCTGTGGCTATGGAAGTGTTTGGAACACCTGATTTCGATTTTTTTGGATGGGTGAGCGAATACTTTTGGCAATATAGTGTACCTGCAGAAAGAGTATGAGTAAATGGATAAGAGAGGCGGAGCTCAGTGTGTCAGGGAGGTCTCCCAGCAGTCTAAATCTATAGTTGCATAACTAAGAGATGGTTCAGAGTCACTTGAAACCGGCTCTAACTATAGATTTATCAAAAAGGAAAGTTTTAAGCCTAGTCTTAAAAGTAGAGACAGTGTCTGCTTCCTGAGCCTAAACTGGAAGCTGCTTCCACAGGAGAGGAGCTTGATAGCTAAAGGCTCTGTCTCCCATTTTACATGTGGTGTGTTAGATTATATCTGAACATAATGAACCAGAACTGTGACCACCGCTCTGTGAAACAGAAGCTCCACTGTAAACGCAAAGGCCACATGTGCTGCTTTCATCATTACATCTGCCACTACCCTTATATGATTATATGATTTAGTGTAGTTGAATCTATTTGTAATGCCAAACTATAGCTAATGCCAAACAAAGCCTGCCTGTTGAAAATATATTTTCATATATATCCACTTATTAACTTAAAGAACGCTGGAACTGTCTGTTGTGGCTGTTTCACTGTAACATTGTTCAAACAAGCCAGCCCTGAAGTATCTATCAACCTGTTCCACAATGGAAAAATACTGTATGTGTGATTGTTCACAATGGCAACATTTATTTTGCACTAAAGTACATTTTATAACCACTTTCACTGTTGGATCCATTAATGTAGCACCACATCTGTACAAAAAATGATTTTAATTATAATAGTGTACAAGGCAAAATACTCAATTCAGTATGTGTGTATTTTCCCGCAAAGCTGCCACATTAAAGTGAAACTCTACTTTATTATTATCTAAATACTAGAGTACTGATTTTGGCTTAAATGCTTCACGCCATGGTTGAATGTAGAATGGAGAGATTTATGACTCACATGGATCTTGAGTTTTGTCCATTTAATATTGTAAAAACTTTCCAATTCACTAAGACAATTCACTAAACCTACTTGGTAATAAACAAGATTCGGATTCAGATTATTATTAAAACATTCTCTTAAGAATTAGATATTGTTGTATATATTGTATGTACACACTTTGGGACTCAGTATGTTTTCCATTTTAAACTTAACATAAACCTGATTAACCACTACACTTCCACCACCAGGTATCCATTACCTAGGTCAGCTTCACGAGAACAGCATGCTCAAAGTGGCTCTGGATCAGATCACAGAGGGACAGCTGCAGTTTACACAGCTGGAGCAGCACTTTGATACACTGATTCTGGGTCAGCCTGGGGAGCACAGGTAAAATATGTTTTGTTTATGTGCACTACGTAGCATGAGTAATCAACCATAACAAAACTTTGTGCTTACCGGGGGATATTCATTCTATTTTTTTCTGTCTTATCTTACTTCTGTTGTAATCTCAGGGAGTACCATATCCACGCAGGGAAGACTGAGATGGCAGCTAGTCTGAAGAAACAGTTTCCAGGAGAAGAGGAAGCCATTGATGAGTTCATGAGACTGATGAAGGTAGTCTGCCTCCACTTTTTATGCTACCACTAGTTGTTATCATTGGTAAGTTCAGTATTACTTTTTACTGTCGTTATTTTTTTTTATAAAAATTAAATGAAAAGGAAATAAATGAAGTGGGCAATAGAAAATACCACTTTACTGCTTCTATAGGATTTAAGAGGGTTGCAGCCAGGTGTTTCTAATCATCAGCCTTTTATTATTGATCATCAGCAGGTGTGCAGACTCTACAAAAGCAGAAGTTATGGCACTTTGCTGGTTAGGAGCATTCATGTGTATGTTAACACAATGGGAAGAGGGAAAGACATAAGCAATGGTTTTAGAGAAGCAAATGTTGGTTCATATCACTCAACGGTTATGAAACCATTTTCAAACAATTTTGAAGTCATGTGTTCGGTGAAAAGCACAGAACTTGGGGGAGTTGCCAGTCTTCACAGCACATTCACCCCAAGGTCAGACCCTGCAATGCTCAGAGAAATGCAAACACTTTCCCTTAAGGCCTCAGTGAGCATGTTAAATGTTAAAATCCATGACAGGGTAATTACAAGAAGACTGAACAAGTACAGTTTGTTTGGAAGGATTGTCAGGAGAAAGCTTCTCCTGTCTATAAAACATGAAAGCATGACTGAGGTTTACAAAATTGGATCTGAACAAACCACAAGACTTCTGGAATCATGTCCTATGACAGAAGAGACTAAAGTAGTTGTTTAACCTTAATGTCCAGCACCATATTTGGCGAAAAACCAAACAGAGCATTTGGCAGAAACACCCCATATCCACTGTGAAGCACGGTGGTGGAGGGGTGATGATTTGGGCTTGTTTTGCAGCCACAGGACCTGGACACCTGGACAAGTAATTTTTGTTAAATAAATAATGGCACAATAAAAAAAAGGTTGTATTTACCTAGTACTAAGACCTACTACAATCAGTTGATTTTTGTTATGTTTTTACACAAACATCCAATTAACAGAACTAATTTTCACACAACTGCATCTATTCAAAGCATCCACCCTCCATTTCTATCACAACAACCACCTGTTCTGAACTGCATTTGCCATATAAAAGGTGCTTTATAATCAAAGCGTATTGTTCATTCTGACTGATAATTTTAATTGTGTGCCCTTATCTTGCAGCTAGCCTCACAACGTATACCACTTATTGCCATCTGGAAGATGATTCCATATTGTCTGGTTGACTTCCTCATTCACACTGGCATATTACATCGCATATCTTCAGTCTTCCGCTTAGCAGGAACCAGCCATTCAGCAGTAATGTCTCGCCTGACACAGAACAAGGACCTGCAGGCACTGTCCGCCTACTTATTCTATGGTGCTGGACGTAGAGAAACATACTCTAATACAGATCGTGCACACTGTACACCCCCTTCAGTCTTTTGTACCATCTCTTCCTCTGTAGGTGTCCCTCCTAAAGAGTCCAGCTTTCTCATCAACGCTCTCCTAATTCACCACTACAAGCGCGGCGCGTACTACCCTCGAGGAGGTGCCAGCGAGTTTGCCTTCCACATAATCCCTGTCATTCAGCAGGCTGGTGGTGCTGTGCTGGTCAGGGCTCATGTACAAAGCATACTGGTCAACCATCTGGGAAAGGCCTATGGTGAGACAGGACGTTTTTTTATTTTTATATTCTTTATTACAAATTTTTTTGTGTTAGGCATTTTTGAGAAATACTTAATTAAGTAACATGTACTACATGTGTGCTTCGTGTTTGAACTGTACTGCTCTTCTAGGACAGTTGAGGATGTTGTATAGAAATATGCAGTTTTCTATTTTCTCTGTAGGCAGTTTAAACCCTCTGGGATTTTATTCACCATTGGACACATTCACATTAAGTGACGAAAGATAATAAAAGATAATGGATAGGGAACATGAATACAGCAATCATGTTTCATGTTTCAAGGTGTTTCCCCAACCCCTGACCCACAAACACAAAGAAGATCATTTCTTTGTGTGGCTGTAAAATCAAAATACAGATTCCTGCCACTTAACATTGGCAATGTTCTTAGGATAATTACTGTGTCTTTACAGGTGTGACAGTAGTTAGAGGACAAGAAGAGACTGAGGTCCACGCTCCTATCATTATTTCCAACTGTGGCATGTTCAACACCTTCCAGAAGTTACTGCCTCCACACATACAGAGTAAACCAGGTAACGTATGTGAAGTCATCTGATGGTGTTTTTTCTTATTTGGTGTCTTTTTCTACCTTTTCTTAAAACATCAATGTGTAATTTACCCTCACTGTCTGTGTGTAGAGATCCAATCAGTGCTAGGTATGCTACGTCACGGTATGGGTTCCTTCTTGGTCTTTGTTGGTCTCGATGGAACCAAAGAGGAGCTGGGCATTGTTTCCACAAACTTCTGGATGTATAAAGACAATGACCTGGACTCACTGTAGGTCTTTATTTTCATTCTCTTCTCTCATCTTCTTCATTTCCACTGCTGACTTTTTTTGCAACATTTAATCCCAAGGTTTAATCAATCCAAGAATTGTTTAATGTATAATTTTATCATTACCTTTCACCATTTTATTGTATTTAGCATTTTATGTGTCTTTAATGTGTCTTTCTGTGTTTGTAAAGTATGGAGCGATACTTGTCTCTGGGCAGAGATCAGGTACTAGGGAACATTCCGATGATGTTCATCACCTTCCCATCTGCTAAAGACCCCACAGCCAACATCAGACAACCAGGTAACTTACACTTCCATCCACATGTTCCTTCCAGGTGCTCTGTAACAGTGACCTCTATGTTCTTGTGTAGGATTTGACAGTTCTTCAACATGGTGATTCTAATGATTATTTGACTAATTGGTGGCTATACACAATGTACAAACATCAAATTCTGTCTTCAGTTTTCAACAGAAGTAAACAAAAACAGGCTTTAAAAAATACACTAATATATTGTTACTTCCTTACAAGTCATAAGTTAAGTTACAATATTACTTTCTAAGCCAGTAATGTATTATGTTTAAGTTACTCGCAAAGTATCCCCATAATTTATGATTTACTGGCTGCAAATCCGAGATAGAACTGTGTTCTCTGCTGGCTGTGGACAATGAGTCTAACAGCAGACACCTGCTGAATTTATGACATTTATCTGAGTTCAGATTGAAAATAGCATTGTGCCAAATACACAATACAAAATATATGCACTTAAGTTAAGTGAATTTAAATTTTTGTATCATTATTTCTTAATTCCAATCCATCTTTGGCAGGTAAGTCCTGTATGACATTGCTAACCATGGCTCGCTACGAGTGGTTCGAGGAATGGAACGGAACAAATGTTGGCAAAAGGGGGCAGGGCTACCTGGATCTGAAAAACAGCATGGCTCAAGAGCTGCTGGACTGGGCATTAGGCATCTTCCCTCAATTACGGGACAAGGTGTGAGTCAATGTTTGTATGTGGATGTAAATATTTAGAATGTACAGAATGTGTACTCAGAATGCTTAGCCTGTACAGAGAGGGGACCTATAGACTGTAGTCAACTGTTTGATAAAACATTCACCAAATAATCTTTGGTGGGTAGGTAATAATTATAATAAATAATTATTATAATTAATAATTAAACAGTATTTTTATCAATATACATGTGGTGGCACTTTGAATGGCTAAAATTCCCTGCAATTCTACACTGTACTTTTGTCTACAAACTGAATGTGTAAATGTGTGTCTGTGTGTTCAGGTGGTCATGGTGGATGCTGCCACCCCTCTAACAAATGCTCACTATTTGGGGTCACCCAGAGGTGAGATGTATGGAGCTGAACACAACTTAGAACGCTTCACACCAGAGACGATAGCTAGGACACGACCGCAGACGCCAATCAATGGACTCTACTTAACAGGTGACTTAAAGGATGATTAAACATCTATTGCTGTTGATAACATGAGTGAACAAGTCTTCGAAAAAGAAGTATATTCAAGTACACTATTAGTAAACTTCTTTTGAACTAAAAATTATCAAATATACTTTCAGTATACTTTTTATGTACTTATCAAAGGTATACTACACAAAGTGGTATTTAATTATACTTGCTGTAAACTGACAATTATGTGGAAAAGTCTAAGTACTTGGAGTATACTTGTACTTATACTTGTACAAGTATAAGTATTAGAAGCTACACTCCAGTGAATCTAAACTTTTTTTTAACTGAGGACATTTTTTAACTTGATCTGTGTTTGAACTACAAACACATTAAAAAGTGAAATATGGAAAAAAAAATGTCGCCCATTAAGGACAATAGAGACTTGGTGTGGAACAAAAACAGCAGCTGGGAAAGATGGTGCTATTATTAACCGTGTGTGTGTACATGTGTGTGTGTGTGTGCACAGGTCAGGATGTATTCTGTAATGGCATGGCTGGGGCTCTGCATGGAGGACTGCTCTGCGCCTCAGCTGTCCTCAATCAGATCCTCTACATTGACCTTCTAGCCCTGAAGACCCGCCTCAAACATCAGCAGGCAAATCAGAAACTGACTTGATTGTAACACCCCAACCCCTAACCACAATGTTTTATGTTTTATGTCTATGCATCTGTTTTAATTTCAAGATAATCCCTGAAGACACCTGGTGGACAAATATGAAGCAGCAGCAGTGAAATACAAGAAAAAAAAAAAGGAACTCGACTAGTCTGAGGAAATGTCAGTGCAGTAGTCAGAAGCAGCTCTTGCAAAGTCTTAATCAAAATCTGGAGGTTGTGCATGTACTAAGGAGACCCAGTTGGTTTCGAAAAGAATTCTGTCAACTATTGAGACTTACAGACTGTAGTCACTTATTAATACTTTATTTATTGAAAACTGGAGGTTGTGCACGCAGTGGGAAGAGGACAGACATCAACAAAATTGGTTGTTATATGAGGAAGCTATTGACAAAACTGCTCTGCTTTGTGAGACACAATTGCAAACTCTATTTCCTTTCCCAAATACAATTCACAGTCACCACTCAACTTGCAGGCAGTCAATTATTACATTCAATAAATAAATCTACATGTGAAAATATGTATGTATATGTGTGAAAGTATTTTTATTTTTTTGTGTTTGTGAAAGTCTAAAACTCCCCTCCCTCCCTATCCTTAGCATATTGCTACAGATGTTTATAGTGATCCTGAAACTTTAACCTTCCTCTATTTTGACACACTGTTACTGTAATTTTCTCACATAATCAGCAGGTTTCATTCAATCCAAAACCCCCTTTCTTCTCATGTTTTTATTTGCTTTCTTAGTGTTTTTGGTTGTGCTAGGTTTAAATGACTGACATATGATCCCAAATTTGCATGTACTAAATTGCTCATGAAAACATGAAACATGAAAATTGTACATTTCATTTTGTAGGTGATTTGAAGAAACAATAGTGTGATTGATTGTGCAGTATTTTATACAATTAGGCAAAGTTTAATGCCTGCAACCTGTTCAAAGAAAAAGTTGGAAAAGATGCACGACAGGACTGAAAAGTTTGTAAAAAAAAATGTAATTCAAAATTGGGAATTATCGTTCTTGAACAATGAATTATTTTATTCGAACTGAACTCTTTTTGCTAAACCATAGTTATTTCAAAAAGAATATTTCTCAAATCAAGATTTCAAATAATTTAGGTCTGTCACCATCTACAGTAGAGAATATTGTGGAAAGATTCAGGGACTCTAGGGAAATCTCAATGGAAAATCCCATGGAGGAAATCATTGTTAAATGTGTGTGACCTGCAAGCCTTTAGGCAGCATTGCATGAGAAACAATACTGACCATGTACAACAACATGGTCTTGGGGGAACTCTGGAAAACTTGATGCAGTCCGGAAACCGCACATCAATTCTGTGCAGAAATGCTGCTAAGTTGTCTGAACCCAGGTTTATGCCGGAAGTCCCAAATGCATTGAAAAGTGACAGACTATGTCTATAAGAATTCAGCACAGTGGTTTTTTGTCAGCTGCAAGATGAGCTTGTATCCTGCCTATCCTTATTTGTAAAGAAGCTGGCAAAGTTGTCAGCAGTGAGAGAGGTAGATGGAGAGTAGAGGAGTGATTTGAAAGTTTTCTAGTGTCAGTGGTTTGTTCTGGTAGTATTTAGTTTTTGCCTCTGTGATGCTGTGAGAAAAAGACACCAGCAGACTGCAATATTCAAGTAGAGCAGACTATCCACGGATATTCACAGATCCAGTCAGTAAGCCAGGGATTTGGAGCAGAGAGACAAGTAGGTCTGGAAGATGCTATCGAGACAGATCATCTTTGTGTTTGTATTTTCATGCATACATTGTGTGTGAAGTGAGTTTTCTCTATTAACCCAGCCCACAGTGGCTGTGGGAGTTCAACTCACAGCAATTTTCACCACATAATATCTCCACAGCACAGATTCAAATAGATAAGACACAACCAAACGCAGAGCTAAACTGGGTATTTATTGGGTTCTTCAGGTTTAGAAAACCGTATACATTTTGGACACAGTGGTTTTGGACAAAGTTTCTATTATTCATTACAATGTAGATCTGTTTGGAAGACACAGAAGAAAAACATGAAATAATGTAGTGAGCAAAAACATCTTAAACACAGCAGAATATTTAAAATGGACAAGACACCAAAACCCCTGACCCTTGGCGCCTCAAAAGCAGCCTGTCCAAAATGCAAGTTTCCCTACTGTGGGACATAAGGGTTCCATTCACTCTATACAGTCTTGTCAGTCACTTGCACCTTCATAACAGGCTGGTAGGAGTCTGACATTGCTGCCATGATGGTGACATCACTGCCTTTATAAATGAGACAAGGGTCACTTGCTTTACCTCTGATAAAGGATTCATCTGTGGCATTATACATCTCATGATAAAGATTATAATCACACTCTTTGCTCTGATCAAAGACTCCCACTGCGTACCAGTTGTAGTACTCAACAAAGTCATAGGGCACAGAGAACATGACGGCTATTTTCTTAGTGTTCTCCTTTGTATCTTTGTGCAGAAGATCATAAGTGAAGACACCGACAGATCCACGTGCTGTGTTGGGAGTCTTGGCAAACTGGATGATGTCAGATTTGGAAGAATCAATGAAAGGTGACAGAGGGATGGCACAGCCTCCACTCTCAATGAACATCCTATTATAGAGATAACAGAGTAAGTAATGAATCAAAGTCATATGTCTTTTTTTACATGGCTGACAGAAATATGCAATGTACCTGGGATTACAAAGGCTGTAGTTAGTACAGTTATTCTTTATCTCAATGGTGCACTGGCGATGTGTTGGAGCAAGCTCAGCTATTGCACAACCAACTGCTACTGCTGCCCCGATAACTCCAGCGGCTACTTGCAGTTCTTCAGACATGATGGATCTATTCAAAGACACCACTTTATTAGGTACATCTGTGAATTTTAAAACAATAGGGTGTTTTTAATGTTTTGGCCCCATTGTTTATTTTAAATAGAATGGCCAAAACATTATTACTCCTAATGGCCTCTTTAATGTACTCCAGTATGATTCCACCACACACTATGACTTCAGTAATATTTCTAATTTCTAATTATCTAATTATCACTTTTCAGAAAGTTCTAACTTAATAACTAAGAAATCACAACTTTGTAAAAGTAGAATTCATGGCCATATAACTGTGTTTGATTGCATTGGATTTTACAGGTGTACAATTACACCTCTACAATCAGAAAAACAAACATGGAAAAGTGGGGGATGGGGGGTTTTCTTTAACCAAAAGTGCTTCTTGTCTAACCTTAACTATAATGTATCTGTGATGCAGTAAGAAAATACATAAAATAAAGTGTTTCTGATATGATCTGCTTAGTTATTAACTTAATTTAATACATGGTATAACTTTACATTTCAGTGGTCATACATGTAGCAAACGAGAAAGTTTCCAGCCACAAGAAGTCCCAGAGGAGACTGTGTTGAGTATATAATATCTACTTTGGCATTAAATAACACTTGAATTGAATTGAATCTGTATCTTAATGATTCTGTTACCTACCTGGAATAAACACCTTTGGAAGAAAACTTCAAGCACCAGCTTTCACGTTGTTCAGTTCCTTTGATTCTAATAATGTGGAAAAGAAAAGCAGCTTCAGGAAAGTACTCTTTATATAGTCACACACCAGGAACTGCTTTTTCTTGTGCAATCAAGAGCACAAACTGTAATGGGCACATACACACCCTTTTTGATGAAGAAAAACTTAAAGTGTTTTTTGTTGAGTATTAAGACATGGCTATGGGGATGGGGGTTTCTGGCTTAACCGCCTACACAGGGACATATATGTACTCTTCTGTCATGTTTTGTACCAATATTTTGACAAGTTGTAGAGATAACACAACAGGATGAGCAGCAGGTGTGTGTAATGAAAGGCATGTGAACATGGTGTGGTGCCGTCATGCTTTGGACTTGATTTGCTGCCCCTGGACCAGTATCACTTGCCATAATCAACAGAACTATGAATTCTGAGTTGTACAAGCACATTATAAATATTAGTAAATATAATATTTTTGTTTCTAGTTGAAGACTTGTGTGAAAACTGATCCAGCATTAGGAGTAAATTCTAAAGGGTTCACAAACTTTTAAGCACCACTGCTGATACAGTAATGGTACAGTTTGTCTTGTAGTATCACAGCACAGGGTCAAGAAGGCAAGAAGCGGTTCTCATTCTATCTATTGAGGAAACAGAAGTAGAAAGGAACATCATATTTCCACTTCCTAAAAATAATGTACTGAGAACAAATGGAATGTGATAGAGAAATGAATCTGGTTACTAGTTTCTGTACAAAGCAACATTATTGCTTCACTTCTTTTTTCTGATTTCTTTCTGACAGTGTGCTTCTCTTTTCATCAGGCCATCAGTAATACATTTAAAACATTTCATAGATGTCATTATGTTTCATTTGTATTCTATGATTTTATCATTCCTATAGTAAATCTCAGTTTGATGTTTTGATATCTTTGTGTAGAGCCTAAATATCAGACCAACCATAAAGTAAGTAATGGAAATATAGAGTCATCGTAAACACCCTTTCATACTCTTTTAACTTGCCCCTGGTCCTTCCTACTTCTTGTTTTATTTAATATTTTACAAATTATGACAGGGCAGGTCAGATGCAAGATAAGGATGTGCAAATAGTACAGAAACTGGAAAAACAACTGAATGAATTTTCACAGAGATTTTCACATTATTTACAGAAAGCAGATCCAGTATTTTCCACATAATTCAGAGATTAAAAAAAACACAATCGAATGTTCATATTTGGCTTCTAATTCCTCAGTATTGCTGACTGATTATTTACTGACTTGCTGATTGTTGGATGGGTTTTACTGATTGATCTTCAAAGTTCATTTAGATTCTTAATAAGTTTCATTTCAACTAACTAATTGACTTTAGTTTTGCTAAGGTTCATTTTGATTTAATCTGTGGCTTAACTATTGTTATTTATGCTATTTAAATGTGTTTTCGGCTCACAGATGATTTGCTATCTATGTGTTGATATTTTTTATTGGAAGTTTACTGCAATTCAGCAATTAGACGGAGCCACAATTGTTCACGTCTGTCTGGTGCAGCAACTTCATCATATTCTTCCTGCACATGTCTCATTTATGAAAAGTTGTTTTTTGCTCATCTCACAGACACTCACCACCAACCCTAACTCCACATGCCACCAGAGGGCTCAAGACTCCTCACTGTGGCAGGCTGGATCTGTTTCAGCCTCTTCAATTGACTGCTGTTGTATAGAGTAATTCTGTGAATACAGACTTTGCCTGGATCCTTCCAAAACCTGTCTTCTCAGTTATACATAGAACATCAGTTAAAAAATTGACCTTTATTTACAAAATACAAGTACAAAACTGATCATCCACCAGTCCACCAGTATCTCCACATCCTGTCAGGTCCTGTGATATAAAGGAAGAAGACATTTGAAAGTTCACCCAGTTAAGTGATCTGCTGTGAGTGGACATAAGTAACAGCATTGTATTGTTTTGTATGAAAATAAGCACAGAAATCAGCAGCTTCTCCAAAAGGTAAACTGTTGTTTGAGTAATATGAATGTTGGAAATTCTGCAGTGCAATGCAGCCACTAGTGTTTCTGTTCTAATAAAAATAACATGACTGAATGACATTAATACCTACCCTTTGGTTTTTGCAAGCACATAAATTACATGTATGGGTACACCTCATAATAATAGATACTTTTTCCCAAGGGGAAATTGTTGTTTGGGCAGCTGCATGTATAGAACTGTGCTACTACGGGATTTCAGCATCTTGTCCAAAGACACCTCAGCCTGTTGCCAGGACTAGAAATCGAACCTGCCAACTCTCGGGTTGAAAATCGACTGTCCCACCAATTGAGCTACAGTTAGTATAACATACTGTAGAATACACTAAAATGTGAAGCAAAGCACCAACAGCTAATCAGCTATTATGATCACCTTTGCCGGGTTAACTGATGAGTTGGCATCTTATGGGTTTGCAACAAGCAAGCAGTAACTGTCCATGGGAATCCAGTGATTAACAGTTCTTCACACTGATAGCTTTGCAGCATGTTGTACAATCATTGGAATTAGTGCTGAAATTATTTTTTTGCAATAAACAAATTATGTCATCAAATTATATCAAAGTTTTGAGAATTTCAAGCTTTTCAGGAATGAGAGTTACTTCTCTTATCAAACACTACCAGTCAAAGGTTTGAGCACACCTTTCCCTTCAGTGGTTTCTTTATTTCAACATGGTACAGTACTAAAAAACATTAAAGTTATTACAGGACAGATATGAAATCAAAAATGCATGTTATGATATATGTTATGATATTTTGGCGTGTCACGTGCTCCAGATTTCACTCAGTGTAGTAGTCCTCCAAGAAAACAGGCGCATTTTTCTCCTGAAACTTACCTGCAAGTGTGAGTTTCTCATAGTGAGCAGAGGTGAGCTGGATTAAGAAACCTGTTTGTGGTGAAATAAAATAACACAGTAGTTTTGATCTAGCTTCTAATTTTTGTGAAGAGATGCAGAAGTAGATAGTGAGCTCTTCATGTTCTCATCAGATACTGTATTTGCAAAACTTACCGTATGCAGTTCATATAAATGGCCTTCAGTACAATACTGAGAAAACTACTTGTGGTTACCATGTTTAACCTGAGTGTTTTTGCTGTTCAGTGTTGAGTTAGTGTCAGTATCTCACTATTCTACAGGTTTACAATCCCAACAGTCAGAATGTATCTCTCTGTGTGATTTGTCATCAATTCCAGGTCACGTTCAGTGTCAGTAGCAGGATATTGGGTTCAGTACAGGATGGCTGGAGAGTAACAAATAGGTTGAGCTGAGCTTACAATGTCACAAGTGGCGAGAAGCCACAGACGTGCTTATGAAGTGGAGACAGCAGGTGAAAATGATTAGATTGATTGGAAACAGGAAAAGGCTATATATGGAATGAGAAACCAGGTGATAGGCTGGACACCATGACAAAAGCAGCCAACAACAACTGTACAGCCCTGGAAACTCATTTAAGATTGTTGGAAACCAATCCCAGTGACTATTTCATGATGCTGTCTAAGAGTTTTATCAAAGTACAAGTTGGTTACTTTAAAGAATCAAAAATATAAAACATGCTCTGTGTTGTTTATTATTTTTTGTTTACTACATAATTGTAGGTGTGTTCTTTCATAGTGTGGATGTCTTCAGTGTTCATGTACAATGTACTAATGATAATCTTTTGACTGTTAGTGTATATGTTTAGCTACTTGTTAGGTAGCTCACATGTTTGGTGAAGGAAAACAGAAGTTAGATTTAAGACTTATTGTTCACATGTTCCTCTTCCTTATTATTCACATATTCCTGTTTTAACATAACAAGATAAAAAGCTTTATGGGCCAACTTGTGTGTTTCAGGGACGTAATGTGAGCACAAATAAAATGAAAAAGTTTGTTTTTTTTAACAACAAAAACATAGTCTTGGAAACTAAACTACAAATAAATTTTTAGGCTGTAAATGGTCTGCACTTATATAGCGCTTTTCTACCCTACTGGTACTCAAAGCGCTTTTACACTTCTTCTCATTCACCCACACAAGCACACACACATTCACACACCGATGGCAGAGCTGCTATGCAGCTGACCCGACTCATCAGGGGCAACTTGGGGTTCAGTGTCTTGCCCAAGGACACTTCGACATATGACTGGAGGAGCTGGGAATCGAACCACCAATCTTACGACTGGTAAACAACTGCTCAACCGCCAAGCCACAGCCGCCCACTGTGGAATTATTATGTTCATTTCTTGTGTGGAGCTGAAAGGGAGAGAGAATATTTACTAGGGTATTATCTAGTTTATCAGCACAAATATAAAGGTATATACCATCAGTGTCTTTGCAAATTTTCCAGATATGACTAATTTCCAATTGGACTTGAATAATTTGCATGTTATTCTTGCCACTATAAAGATATGCCACCATATCACAAATCAACCACTAAGGTTCTATTAACTTCCCTGTAGCTGAGTGTAAACACCAGGGCATTTACCTCTGTGTGTATGAAGTTACATTATCTTTGTGAAAATTCAATTCTAAATGGTCAAACTTGTACAAACTGCCAAGAACACTGTAAATGCAGTGTATGGGTGTGAGATTTGACCCTCACTGGTTTAATTTAGACCTATCCTCTAGTCAACCTAAGAAAGTTCTGTTGTAAAAAGGTGAAAATTCTCCTCCTTCCACAAACTGATCATCAACAATGGTAATAATCAACAATGGTACCAGTCAAACCTTTAAGTCTGACCTAAGTGACTCTGTCAGACTGTGACTTGTAAGAAAAAGGTCCAAAAAAAAGTTGTGTGCATTTATTGTTTCAACCACTGGTTTCAACAGCTGCAAATAATGAAACACTTGCAGCTCAGCTCATAGACAACACATTAGGTGGTTTGGTTAGTTGGTTGGTCGGTTGGTAAGTAGATAGTATCTA
>OMLM01010508.1:5963-19167 GCA_900302695.1 Helostoma temminkii
TACAGTGACATATGGTGACCAAGGATTCTGTAGCTCTCCACATGTTGAAGCCATCACCTGCTTTCTTCAATGATTCCATGACTTTGGTTTTGAAGTCATGAAAAGCCTTTGTTCCCAACAACTGAATAAAGATGCAAATTATTTGCAACAAAAGTTGCAACAGAGATTGTCATATGAATAAAGAGGATGCCAGTGCAATTCTTGGCAGGCATGCAGAACTTGGAATAACACCTGGCGCATATTTAGCTTAGCTCTCTGTTATGTACATGTCATAGACGGTTGGCTTGTTGTGTTCTCTTAATATTACGTTAACAAAGAACATTTAGAAAATGTAGGACACATTATATTATCACGTGTCATGATTCATCTAAGAATCAGTTTGTTCCCCCACCCCAAATGGTCAGTTCTACTTTTGATACAACAGTCAACTATTAGTTGAACATACCACACTGAAGGTCCTCTGGTCTAGTTCCTCAGATTCTTCAGACACTGGCACATTCTCTCCACTTGCTGTTATATGCACTGGCACATCAGAGGCTTTCTTTGTTCGTTCCCGTATTTCAGTCTTTATTTCGTTCTGATGAAAAGATTTTGACAATTAATTCCTAAACAAACTATTGTCTCTCTCTTTTAGTCAGTTTTAGTTAAGTTTCATTAATTAACTGATTGTCAGGAGCAGTACAAAAATAAAATCACAGATTGTTTTTCACCTTTTCAACGCACTCCTCTTGTTTGTGTATTGCCTCTAGTGGCTTTGTTTCTTTTTTCTCTTTTGGCTCCTTTGTCTCTTTTATGTCCCAATTTTCTTCCTTTTTCTCTTTTTTGATTTCTTTTTCTTTGACATCCTTCTCCCCCGATGAGGAAACCTCCTCCTGCTCTGGCTCCTCATCATCATCATCCTCGTCCTCCTCCTCCATTACCTCTCTCTCTGCTCTGCCCCGTCTGCTTGGTGGCTTCACTGGTGCCATCTCCTGACAGAGTCAAAGCAAGTCACACATCAACTCTTTAACATTCATGTCGTGCTACAGCAAGCAAAACAGTACCACTAGTGTCAAAAAGTACCTTTTCCTCTTCAATGTCATCCTCATCTTCTGACCTCTTGTCTGATGGGGGCTCTGAGGATGGGCTCTTTATGACTTCATCTGTCTTAGTCGGCTTCAGAGTTTTGCTCTTTTTACTTCTTGGTTTCCTTTTCTGTGAAATAGCCTACATATGCAAAAAAAGCATGATAGAGTCTGGTGGATATTCACTTTAATTTGTCCTAATTAATTAGAATATGACTTTCTAATTCTAATAAGAGGTAGACTGACATGCACATTAATTCCAAGACTTACTGTTCCTGCTTGTTTCTGAGCTTCTTTTTTGGACAGATGCTTGCTCAGTAACTTGATGAGGTAGTCTGCTCTGGTCTGTAGCTGTTTGGCCTGTGGCTTCTTGTCAGGGTCATCTGGTAGAAGCTAGGATACAGTGGACACAGTACATTGTGGTATTGGGGCTCATAAAAGTATACAGTATTTTGCTCACAATTTACTTCACTATGTTGTGCACCATTTTCTGTTCAGTTGCATGTGCACAGGAAAGAATGAAAAGTCTGTCTGAGCTCAGCTTAAAACCTGCAGACATGGACTTTTGTAACATTACATATGATTTTGCAGCTAATCTTGAAGCTTAACAGCCAACTTATAAATAACATGGGAATCGTGTTCAGAAGGAAACACCTTGTTTTGAACAGGTAAACTCTGATAACAATACAAACATACTGACCATATACACTGTATGCGCAGCATATATAGCACAAGAACCTTACAATACACTATACATGAATTCTTGAAACATCAACGGAAAGAGATCTGAACTAATTTTGTGCCTGAACTCACCTTGTGTGTGAGATTGAGGTCTGGGTCCATCTTAATCATCTCCCAGCTGCCATAACCATACTCATAAATTCCTATGAGAAGGCTGGAATCATCTTCTTTCCCCCACTCAATGTCAAAGTGTGCTGCCTTCGAGTGGCATGGAATCATATACCTTTTCAAGATACAGTTAAGTAATATTTAGCAAGAGAGTTGCTTCATGTAGGAATGTTCTAAAAGTATGTCCTTATAACATATTGGACATTACACAGACTAATGCTAATTAGCTAATAACCAATACTGTGTTAAAAAAAATTAGAAGCTTTACTTCTTTCTCTCTTCTGGGTCAGCGGGAATGGCCTTGTGAAGTGGAGCCAGCTCTTCCTCATGAGAGATGACAAGTTTGGCATTGACCTGTACTCCAGAGATTCTGAATGTAGGGCCTTTCACCTTCCCTCTTCTGCCTCCTGATAAATGAACATATGGAAAACAAGCAAGTTAGCAGCAACACTTGCAAAGAAACAGCAGCATTTTCTGTGCTACATGTGAACGATCAACACAGCCACATTTAATTCTTTCAATTCAATTTTTAAGAATCTGTCTTGTAGTCAACTGAAGACAAATAACAGAGATGTTCTTATTTTTTGACTTAAACGTGTCTGGGCCTAGACATCATGAGCAGGACTTGGAATGGTATCCTGGAACCCAACAGTGCAGCCTGAATGGCAGTTAAGGCTGTACAAATTACAAGACTTTCTGCAATTCAACTACATAACAAACCCTAAACTAAGTTTGATGTTAACAGAAGTAATACAAAATCAGAATACTAAATAAACATATCATGCCCTGACGTTGAAACGTCATCATGAATAATGAAACCCGGCAGGCAGACGACAACTGGTGAATTAATGAACAAAATACAAAGATGTCCTTAAAGAAAATCTTCACCAGGGTGTATCAGATCTGAGACTGGCTTTCTGACTGATTTTGAGTGTCCTGGGCCAAAGCCCACATTTAAATATCACAGAACACATGTGGAAAGAAATTGAAGATGGCAACTCAGAAACACATAGGATATGCCAGGAACAATGTAATGAAGTCCCCACGTATTGCGAAATACAAGTACGCAAAAGGTTTTCTCAACCCCAGGTTCATGGAGTTAATATGCACAAAGATCTACTTGGTTACCCGAGGTCTTCTCTGGTCCACAAGGGTTTTCTCGTAGTGTTCTCAAACAGCCATTGTGAACGGTTTCTGCCAAGCGTTTTAGGTCATGTTCAGACTTATCCACGAGTTCAGCATCACGTGCAATAGCATCCAACCTGAGTGAGGATCACAAACGTTGAGCACACTTTGTGTCATGTTATTATAAATACAAAGTAAATAAATATAAAAAGTAAAAGTAGCTTACCTTTCTAATGGTCCTCCAAATTTTTTGTAACTCTTGACAAACCTGTAAGATGTTAAGAGGAACATGTGAGGAGGTGAAAATTAAACGACACTGAGGAACTGGCTGTTAATATATTCACCTTCTGATCTCAGCATCACTGAAACCTTTGATGTTTTCTCGTGGAATGGTCCGAGGACGTCCTCGTTTCTTTGGCCTTTTTCTGTCTGAAGTGGAGTCACTGTCGGACCCAGAGTATCTCCTGTTCCTGCTCTGCCGACCCTCGCTGGCATTAAAGCTTATCTACAAATATAAAGCAAGAAAAATCAACTTGAGATTCTTCAATACTCCATAACCTACAATAACACTGAATATCACCCATATTACAGTGAAGACAATGAAATTGGTATGACCACAGTGTCTGGCTGAAGTTAAGTTTAAAGAGACGAGGAAGCAAAACAAAGATCTTCAAATCTGTGCCTGATTTCCTATTGCTAAAAACATGTACTGAACTGTGGAGTTAGATAGTTAAACAGTTATTAATTGACTCCATGGTCAAGATTTTTTTAAAGAGTGATGATGCACTGGAGCCAAAGAACTTGAAGCTTGTGAAACCCCCATTCAAAATCTCACCAAGATTTCAACATCGCTCATATCTAAAACCTCCAACCTTTGAACACAACCTTTTTCAGCAGTATGTTGTGTAATATGCCTGTTGTGTTAAGATAAGAATGGTAGTTTTTTGAAAAACAATCACATTTTGTAGCATCATTAAACAATAGTTAAATTTATAACGGCCCTGAGGTAGGTGAGGTGAGGTAAGACTTGAATGCTGCAGATTGAACACAGGAAGCATAGATGAAACTGATAAATGTGGACAACACTAATCACCTGCTCTGCTGCTCTCAACACATATTTATTACTGCTTTACTCAACGTGAAGAATTTGTCAGTGTCTGAATATTAAAACATTTATTGATAATGTTTGACATTCAGGCCCTTTTAAAGCAAATGTCTTTTAGTATGTGGTTTCAAACTGTGGACTTTTATAAATCTAAAGGGTTTTTCAAATATTTTTAAGTTCAAGAAATTTTAATTTCTTTTCGCTGATAATAATTACATCAATTTTGAGGGTTTTTTTCTAAATGTCAAGTAATAGAGCTAGAACTAAACCTATTTCTATTGTAATCTAAGTTTTGAATCACAGACAAGCATTTCCCCTGCTCTTTTTCCAATTATTAAAAATGTACATGAAATCAGAACTGTATTTTGATTATAAATCATTGACAAAGATTGAAACAAACAAAGACAAAAAAATGTTGTTTACCTGTTTGGCACAATTCCTCATGCGTGGCAGCATGTAGATTTCCTCCAGTTCCCTCTGTCTCTCCTCCTCTTCCATCCTCCTCCTCTGTTCCTCAGGTATTATATCATCCCAACTTCTCTGACTGCGTTCAGAGTCAATGTCTATTTCCTCATCCTCCATCATGGAAAAGTTGGCTACCTGCATAGGTCAGGTCAACAAACAACTAGAAATGTTCAAGTGTTGGTTTTGTGTAAATACCAGCTACTAAGAGGCCAGATTTCCCTCTGTCCTCCAGCAGGTTGTTTCAACAGTACTTTACAGTACAGAACGTTTGCATGTGCATTCATGACTAGCTACTTTAAATAATATGTGGTTTGCTCCCAAAATTTTGAATTCAACTTTAAAAACAAATTGCTTTTTAAACCTTGAACTGAGATAACAATTCTTCTCCCACTGTGGAGGGTCCGGGATCATTCTCCCTGGTCTCCGCTCTCTTGAGGATCTCGTCAATGTCCATTTCCTACAGAGCAGAACAGGCTGTCATGCTACTCAAATATCTTTTAGAAAATTAAGTGTAATTTTGTAAATACAATTTACTCTAACTACATACCTGAGGCTCCTGTTCCTCACCCTCTGGCTCTTTGAAAAGTTCCTCGGCACCAAACTTCAGGATGGCAGAGAGCTCCTCCTTGTTGAATGGTGCAGAACTATATGCAATAAAATACACTCAAATGAACACTCAAAGGAAAACCGCATTGCTAATTTGATTTCTTTGGCAGTTCTCTTAACGACAATCTGATATGTGTTGCTTGCCTGGAGGGAGCGGAACCAGTATGGAGAACAGTTTTCCCTGTGGTGTCCATCCTCTGAATGACCAGGTGATCCAGCACCATTTTCTTTTTCGCTCTCTCAATGATGTCCTCCTCCACCGAGCCCTTTGTCACCAGCCGGTAGATATTAACCTGCCAGTCCACAAATAAATAATGAGATATACATTATACTTTGTACAAATCCATTCCAGAAAAGTTGGGACTTTTCTCAAATAACTGTGAACTGCGAATCAAATAGTAGCTAAATTTAGCAACACGGGACAAAAAATGGTTACCATGCAAACCAAAAGGTCATGTGACACACTGCTGTTTTAACAGAGACTGAGTGATTGTTAGTGTAGATAACAAGTAAACTGCAATTAAACACAAACATTTCTCACACCTACATTACAGCATTTCGTGGTTGTACAATTTCACAGGCTGAGATTGAGATTAGATTAATCATGCAGCACTAAAACGGAGCATCAACTAAAACTACATAACAAACAAAGACTGGATGGATGGATGGATGTTTATCAAAGTTGCTACTTACCTGTCTTTTCTGACCAATCCTGTGGGCTCTGGCCTGGGCTTGCAGATCATTCTGGGGGTTCCAATCTGAGTCAAAGATGACTACTGTATCAGCCGATGCCAGATTGATACCCAGACCACCCGCACGTGTTGATAACAAGAAGCAAAAATCCTGGACACATAAAGGAAGTTTCACTATATGTAACTTCTTTGTTGTGTTTAAATGAAATACAAATTGCATTTACTGTATCCAGTGCATAGAACATACCTCAGAGCCCTCAGCATTAAAATGATCCAACGCCTGCTTCCTCATCTCTCCTTTGATGGAACCATCTAATCTCTACACAAAAATAACATTTCATATGTATGTAATTATAAAGACATATGTCAATGCCATTTCATTTTTCCTTGTTAGTTATTAACCTAATATTACTGAAATATTGGGTGTGCTTATGGAGTGTATACTGTATGTATGTACAGTATGTTTGATGGTCATGTGAGAACAGTGTGTAGCTACCTGAAAGAGAAACTGTCTGCTCCTCAGGTACTCGGCCAGTAGATCCAGCATCCGTACCATCTGGGAGAAAATAAGAACTCTGTGGCCTCGCTCCTTCAAACGCACCAGCAGTTTGTCCAGCAGAACTAACTTTCCACTGCTGCGGATCAGGTGCTGTGGGAAAAAAAATAGAAGTCTATGGTCTCCACACAGACAGCATGGTGCATGCTAGCAGAGCAACAGCAGTAGCTCCTGCTGTATACATTGCAAATATATAAAATTCACAGACCTGTAAGGCTTCAGCTTTGTTGAGGAATTCATTGTCCTCTGGGGGCTTTATAAGGTAACAATGATTGCAACACTTCTTTAGTTCCATCATGATGTTAAGGAAACCTGATGTGCTGCCTTTGGTACCTTTACTCAGGGCCTTGTAGTTCCTGGTCAGAATCCATCTAATCACAAATAGAAGAAACATACAGATGGAACCCTTACTATAATATTCTATAAACTGCTTTTCCAGCAGAAAATAGTTTATTTAAACCACTGAGAATTAGATTATGCAAAAACTGCATTAAAAGGACAAACACTGAACTAACAGACCTTCAGAGAACAATGCATGTAACCATAGTAACTGTACACAAAATGGCTAGATATAAATGTTATACAAAGATATGGATACAAATCAGAGTAAAATGTGTCATTTATTGATTCAAATTATATTTTAAAAAAACATCAAATGAGAAAAACTATATTTGTATTTACTATACATTTCTGTGGCAGATTGATATTTATCTTAGTGGGGCAGAATATTCACAAGTGTCTGCTGAAAATAGTGCATTTTGCTCAATAAGGGGTGTGCTCAGTGGCTCTGGTTTCTTACAGTGTAGTTTTATTCAGGGTGAATTGTGCCAAGGCAACATTTTCAGTAATTCAATTCAATTCAATTCAGTGAAACTTGTATATTATATAGATACATTTCACACAGAGTGATATAATTCAAGCTTTTATTTTTTTGATTATTATGGCTTACAGCTTATGGCTAAAATCTAAACTTCAGTGTCTCCGAAAATTTGAATATTAAATAAAATTTTATATTACACATTAAACAATACCTGGTTTAATGAACTTGGTATCACTGTCTGAACTCGTCTGACCTAAACTCCAGAGAATCTATGGGGTATTGGCAAGAGCAAGCTGAGAGACACCATACCCAATAATGCAGATGAGCTATTGGTCTTACGTAATATTCAAATTTTCTTGGGCACTGAATTTTGGGTTTGCATTAGCTTTAAGCCATAATAATTCAATTCAAGTTAATTTATATGGTGCCAATTTACAACAAAATCAAAATCATCTCAAGGCACTTTACAATGTAAGGTTTAAGACCTTACAATGAAACTAAAATATTACAGAAAACCCAACAAATCCCCCCTGAGCAAGCAATTATAAGAAGAAAATGCTTTAAAATATATCACTCCGTCTGTAATGTCTCTATATAATATACAATATACATATGAAAGACTAAAATACGTTTTTCATGATATTCAAATTTCTTGAGTTTTATATGTCTCCTAAGTGAGAGTAGCTGTGCTCAACAGCTGTAACTTCATTAATTATGGCATTTTTAGTTATTGATTATCTCTACAAGGATGCTGGATGGTAGGATGACATTCTGCACTTTGGACATGTAGACCATGATGTTACACATATTCAAAATATAGTCAAATTTGTCACATGGCAGCTCGGGCTGTGCCCTGAGATCCGAAGCTTAAGTACAATCTGTTATTTGTTACCATTTTGTTTTGTTACCAAACAAATTATTTCTAAAAACTTGTAAAAGAGAACATGTTGCATAACCATATCACTGCTAGGATATTGGTGATTTTATGAACAAAAATTTAAAAATTTAACCAAAACACACGCACATTAGTAGACATGTTTAGATCATAATGAAAGGTTTTAATGTGGTTCAAGCGTGGATGGTAGTAAAGAATCTGTCTGACAGTATCTAATGTACAAAGCTGATATAAACTGTATGAAAAAGCCTTTCAAATCATGTTTTGTGTTTGAATATTCCACACATGTTAATATTCCACTCAACATAATATTGTTTAATCTTGTACAGAATACAGTATGTAAGAGCTGGTATTATGGAAGACCAAACTGCTTTCGGGTGAATCAAAGTGATGGAGGTGGCTATGCTGTCATGTCAAATTACTAAACTCTATTCCCACTGTTTTTTTTAAATGGAATAAAAAAAATGTTTTTGGAGAGTGAGCAGTATTAAAACTGTGCTTGTTGAGATATCAATCCCAACTGTAAAACTGTACATGCAAAGATAAGCTCATCCCTGCACAGCTATTTCTCTTAAGGTGTGCAGAGCAAGGGAACACACATAACTTCTCTTTGCTTCAAACTCTATAGAAAATGGTGTTGATAGGACAAGTAAAATAAGTAAGTAAGCAAAACAAGCACATCTGGTGATGCATTTTCCTGAATATTTTTTGCTGCCGGAAGACAGTGTTAAAAAACAGGGGAAATCCACAGTTAACGCTCTACATGCTGATGGTACTAGCAAGCACAGAAAACAACAAAACAACAGATTTTATGTTTCTTTTTTCAGGTCCAATTTGTTAATACGGTATGTCAAAATAAATAAATAACTATACTGTCACGCAGGTAGATATGTGCAGAAAATAAAAATCATACCAAGCATTGGCATGGTAAACATTTTTAAGGTGAAATATTTTGAGGTATTTGATTTCATGTTTTACAGGTGCACTCTTGCCATCACCCTAATCTAGCACAATAGCAGCTCCTTGGTGGTGCATAATTCAAGATTCAAGATTCAAATTATTATTACACATTTATTAATGTGTTTTGAATCTTGAATTCAATATGAAGAAATCAACATAACACAAACATACTTTCCTAAATAAAAGGTGGTGTGCAGCTCTTACTTGTAATACTGTTTTTGGATAGCACTCATCTCCACTCGGAGGATCTGCTCCACTTTAGCAGGAAGCGATTTTTCCACATCCTTCTTGACTCTGCGCAGTAGAAATGGTTCCAACTCTTTGTGTAAACTGGTGTAGCCTGAGTCTCTACCTTTACCATGCTCCTCCTCAAAAAGCTCCCAAGAGTGAAACCTTGAACAGCAAGAGATACAGCACACAAACTTATTTATTTATTCCTTGTTGGAATTACATGTGTAAATTGGGTTCAATTTCATGTATTTTGTACAAAGTGTATGTGATTAGTGATTCATATTGCAGAATTTAGTACAATTACTCCTTTGCTGTGACTTGGCTTAGAAAAAGCAGCTGCTTTATGTTATGTTATGTTAAAAAAAAGTTGCATTGCACATTGCTGCTGTTTCCCAATAATCTGTGTGTAAAACACAAAAACTGTTAACACCATGGTGCCAAGAAGGCAAGGACAGAGGTTTAAAACACCATGTTAGTGTTTAAGCAAAACAAATGATGTGGCCTACTTCTCAGGCATTATGAAGTGCAGCAGTGACCAGAGCTCCTTCAGGGAGTTCTGCAGTGGTGTTCCTGTGATCAGAAGCCTGTGATTGGACTTAAAGTCAATCATTGTCTTGTAGAGGAGGGAGTCATCATTCTTCAGTCGATGCGCCTCATCCACACCAATGAAAGCCCAGTTAACGCTCCCCAAAAATGACTGCAGGCACACACAACACAGACATAGATTTTACATGGGTTAACATCGTACCTTAGACCTGATGTGCCAGTTAATGAACAAATTTAGACCCAAACAGAAATCCCTTGACGCATGATAGTGTGAAACGTCTTCTGACCTTGTCTTTGAGAAGAATCTCATATGTTGTGAGGAGGATATTAAATTTCAGTCTTTTGCTATGGACATGCATCCACTCGTGTGTCCTTATCTATTAAATAGAAACACAAGACAAAAGAAAACAATGCATATTTTAAGATAGGTTTATCCAAAATACAGATATTATGTACACAGCAAGCATTTTCTATTTAGTGTATATCAGGGATTGAAACCACTACCATACCATGTTCCTGCTGCTGATGTCACCCAGGTAGACCACAACGTTCATCTGAGGGGCCCAGAGCTGTATTTCTCTTTGCCAAGAGGTTAGTGTAGAGAGAGGTACAACCAACAAAAAGGGCCCATACAGTTGGTGATCATTAAACAGGTAGTTGAGGAAGCAGATGGTCTGGATGGTCTTTCCTAAACCCATCTCATCAGCAAGGATACAACTATTACCTCTATGAATAAACGACAGAGCAAAAGAGAACAACAGTTAAAAAAGTCCATAACTTCATAAGCAGCACACTGCTGAATGATGAAGCATCCAAATAAATACAGTCAGGTTTGGAAGTAAATCCTAAATAATAGATGCCATATTTTTGTGAAACCTCCTGATATAAAGCTGAAAATCTATACTTCCATCACATAAGTTTAAAATCACGTTTTATTTTAAATCCACTGTGTGCTGGTGTATAAAGGCAAAACTATAAAATCTCACTGGCCAAATATTTCCAGACCTACCTGTACTATTTATACTGTATTTGTTGCCACCAAAACAAACAAACATAAAAAAAACCTTGATGTCTTCCTTGCAAATGTCTTTCCTTCGAGTTCTGAAGATCTTAGCCTATTAGATCTAACAGAATAAGTAGTTTACTGGACTTTCAATTATTGTTATTATTATGCCTATTGTAATAGGCTAATTATTTTCTATTTCATGCTTATTACTGACCACAAGACATTTATATCCATCATTTTCTAACATTTAGTTTGAAATCATCCTTGTTTATCTGTGCAGTGTTATATGACTGGCTGGCACACAGCCCCAAGGACCAATATTTCTACCTCCTTAGCTAACGGTTAACAAAAAAAGGGGTCAAAAAACATAATTAGGCCACATTCACATCCACATATATTGTGTCTATATATTTTGTATCTGTGTGAAATACTGCAGGCTTTCACATTCATTGTATTGGGGATACAGTGACACAATGGAGGGCACGGTCACATCAAAACAATTTCATAAGAAATTCTAATAACTTGATTACTTAATTACAGTCCACCGTGTTTCTTATGGATACTATCACACAACACATTACAAACGCACAGAAAAGAGCAAGGGTCGAAAAGAGAGAACTGCAGAATATAAAAGTCTGAAATCACCTCAAACTGGAGAAAAAAAACCAAAAAACAACAACCCTGAAACCTCTGTACTCTGCATTTATTGTAAAACTGAATAAGCCAAACACAATCAATAATACTAAGCCAAAGCTGGTCCTACAAAATAATTGTTGGCATTAAATGTGAAAGTACAGAAACAGCTCTGGTGAAGGTCACTAACGATCTTCTTTTAGCTTCAGACAACAATTTTCTCTCTATACTTGTCTTGTTAGATCTCAGTGCTGCTTTTGACACTATAGATCACAACATTTTATTACACAGACTGGAACATGTCATTGTGATTAAAGGAACAGCACTAGGTTGGTTTAAATCCCATCTGTCAGATAAGCTTTAATGTTCATGTTAATGATGAGTCTTCCATGCAGACAAAAGTTAATTACGGAGTCCGATATGTTTCACTTTATACATGTCTCCCCTAGGCAGCATTATTAGGAAACACTCTATAAACTTCCATTGTTATGCTGATGACACTCAGCTATATTTAGCCATTAAACTAAATGAAACAAATCAATTAGTCAAGCTTCAAGAATGTTTAAAAGACATAAAGGTCTGGATGTCCCGCAATTTTCTACTTCTTAATTCAGACAAGACAGAGGTAATTCTATTTGGGCCCAAAAACATCAGAGATACGATGTCCAATCATATACTTACTTTAGGTGACATAGCACTGGCATCTAGCACTACTGTAAGGAATCTTGGAGTTATCTTTGAGGATATCTCCTTTACCTCATATATTAAAGAAATCTCTAGAACTGCCTTCTTCCACCTGAGGAATATCTCTAAAATTAGAAGCATCCTGTCTCAAAGTGATGCTGAAAAACTAGTCCATGCATTTGTTACTTCTAGATTGGACTACTGTAATTCCCTACTAATAGGATGTCCCAGTAGCTCCCTAAAAAGCCTCCAGCTGATCCAAAATGCTGCAGCCAGTAGAATTAAAAATTCTTCTTCTCACATCTAAAGTACTTAATGATCAAGCCCCTTCATACCTTAAAAGACCTCATAGTAACATATCATCCCAACAGAACACTTTCTCTCAGAGTGCAGGTCTACTTGTGGTTCCCAGAGTTTCCAAGCTCCTCCTCCTCTTTCCATCCACTCATACGCCACCACTGCCTGTTATTAACTTTGTGTCTGTCTGTCTCTCTCTCTCATCGGCCTTGAAGCTATGTGTTTCGGGTCTTCAGTTTCTAGCCCATCCAACCTGCCTGTTGCTTGTTGTTGTTATTGGTTTTGTGATCTGCTGTTCTTTTCTCTCTTTCTTTCCACTCACTCCAACCGGCTGAGGCAGATGGCCGCCCACCTTGAGCCTGGTTCTGCTGGAGTTTTCTACCTTTCTTAAAAAGGTCAATGTGCTCAATGTGGGATTTGTTGGGTTTTCCTTATCATTTAGTTGTATTGTAAGGTCTTAAACCTTACATTGTAAAGTGCATTGAAATGACCTTTGTTGTGATTTGGCGCTATATAAATAAACTTGAATTACACTGACTTGAAAGAGGTGTGTTCTTATGAATACTGCCCTCTTTGTAAAAGCACTTTCTCCACAGGATTGGTAATTCTGTAGCTGCTGGATAGTAGTAGCAGTAAAATAATAATAATAATAATAATAATAATAATAATA
>OMLM01010508.1:23031-42396 GCA_900302695.1 Helostoma temminkii
ATAGATCAAGCATAAAATCAGGCTTTGCTGTCTTCTTAGAGGCTCAGACAAAAACAAGTGGACAGAAAGCTGCATGGGTCCAGTTTTGCAAAAAAAACCAAAACAAAACAATTATTATTAGGGGTTATAAAATCATTATACATTATGGTATATCACGTCTAAATGTACAAAACTAGTATAAACACATCACAGTTCATTCGCCAGTTATATTTTGAATACAATAAATATCAGATTTTTGTATTAAGCTTCAGGCCACAATACCTGTGTAAAACTGACACTGGAGCATCTTTACAGCTTTGTTTTAAAATGCAGTATAAATAGGAAAATGTGTTTTAAAGTGGGGGGCCACCTTATAATAAGGGAACGTTTCTGTGTAAAAAGGGCTAATGATGACCTCAATGACCAAGTAGCATCTTTGAGATTCCCATTCAAAATTTTTGTGAAATAGAAATTCCATAGCAGACTGAATGCTTGTGTATAGACGAAATCAAAATGAACAACGTTGTCAATCTCAGCATTGTCTCTTACCCCTTTTCCTTCCTATTCTGCAGTCCATCACTCTCTCCAGTGTTTCAAACTCATCTTCCTCAGGCTGTGGAACATCTTCACCCAGAACTTCCACCAGATCATCTGAGTCGGTCTTTAGCTCCTCATCCTCCTTGTAGCTGATATTGACTGTGGCCTGCCGCCGGGGCCCTGCAGATGCCACCTTCTTGTAGGTATCATCCTCATCCTCAGAGGAAGAACACTTCTGGGTTTTCTTTCTCTGGGAGCTACTTTTCTTCCCATTCCGAAAATTCATTCTGAAACATAAGAAGCAAAGAAATAGTTCAAGCTCCAAGCTAAACTCAAACCACTCTTTGTTACCTTAAAGATCATAGATCTCATCAATCATTAGGAAAGGAAAAAAGAATGCAACCCTATATAGTCATGCAACTATTAAAAGTTTATAGTAATGCAGCTGTTATAAAATTATATTTATATAGCACTAGTTATACACAATGCCAAATCAAGATGCTTTCTATGAGCATAAAACAAATTGATCAATTCTGTAAAATCTATCAACACCACAAAATCTCAAAGGTGAACTTCTCTCATTGGGCTTTACAATCTGCACCCAAACAACACCTGCAACCCCTGAAATCTACAAAAAACATTAACAGGAAATAAAAAAATAAGAATCAAGGCCCACTTACTTGGTTGGAGGTTTTCTGCTTTTGATTTTGTGACTGGGCTCATAGTCTGATGCTGTCTCATCACTGTTGTCCTCTGCTGATGAGTCTGATCCAGAGCCACTTCCTGATCCAGAACCTGACCCAGAGTCAGAAGAGCCTGATTTTTTCCTCCTTTTGGATCCACTTGATGTGTCAGATTCATCACTACTAGACGAGTCCTAGAAATGGTTATCATCAAAGATGGAAGGTTCATGAATATTGATCTCCAGCTATGTTAGGTACAAATGATGCAGATTTGTTCCCAGTTAATGAGCACAGAAAAAATGTATAGCAGGGATCAAATCTGTAGGAAACAAACCTCATCAGATCCACTATTGGAGGAACTTTGTCTCTGCTGCTGTTGCTGCTGTTGCTGTTTCCTGAGCATAGCAGATCTTTGAACTGCTAAAATACTTGGGTTGGACTTCCAGAACTGCAATCAAGTGGAGTGGAGGGTTAGCAGGTTAAGATGCCTGGAAATGAAGTATTAAAAGCTTGTCGATTGTATAATTGCAACTTTGCAGTTAACCTAATATTCAAATTTTCTTGTCAGAGCTAATGAGGATTAAATAATACTAGTGTACTCGTACTATCCACAAACTCATAAATATTGCTAATCTGGTGCTTTAACAACTACTACTACTATTACTACTGTTGTTGTTGTTTTACCTCAAAATACTGTACAAAGACTGGACAGTTCGCACTTAAAAGTTTCCTCCACAGATCACAGATTTCTAGTCTTTAACAACATACACCTGACAACTGAGTAGAGTGTGGGCAACACACTTAATGATTGCTCAGTAACAAGTGGATATTCTGGCAATAGACAATACAGCAAAACCTGTGATAATGGAAACTGGAGTGATCTTGTGTCAAAACAAAAAAAGCAGGTGTAAACAATGATGTGTAATCTAGAGCCAACATGGGAAAATAGAGGTAAAATAACATTGTAAAACAAAGCTCATTTCAGGTAAAGCTAACTTGAACTGAAGCGGTGTCCAGCCACTGTAGGTCGTCATTGGTCATCAATGTCGTAAATATTAAATGTGTTTAAAAAGAACAACTGGCAGGGATTGTTTTTTAGGAGTAAAGACTTTACAAACCACCAGCTGACTGGCAGCACGACTGAGCCAAACTAAATCACATTTAGAATCGGCTGTACAGTTGTTAAGCGTGTGCATGCCTTTATAATACCACTAGTCTAAGTCTTTGGTCTCCAGTATCTTCACTAGAACTGATAAGATCAAAGCTTGTTGATGTTATGGTCTTTTATAATTTTGCCCCATTGCCTGTTTAATAAGTTTGGATACTCAATCCTAGTCAGTTTTTGTATGATCATGTCCATTTGGATTAATAAGGATTGCCTGTTTGATCATTCTTTGAAATTATATTTGTTTACCTCAGCTCCATCAATGTTTGACTTATTTGGCGGTTCAATCTTCTCCTTGGATTTTTGTGTGTCAGAATCTGACTGGCTGCCAGATTCTGAACCACTTCCTGAGTCACTGCTTCCCGACTGGCTGCTGCTGCTGCTGCTGGAGGAGCTGGAACTAGAGCCTGAGCCAGACCCCGATGCTGAGCCTGATCCAGAACCTGATTCATCGTCAGAATTACTGTAAAATATTAACAGGGAATGATAAAAAATACTTGCGAATTACATACACCAATCAATCTGTTTCAAACCACTTTCATACCAGTGTCGATACACCTGTTCTATACTTGTCTTTACTGCTGCCTTGTGTGAAACAACAACACTGCAGCATTAAAGGCACTGAACCACATAAAACACTAGCCAGCAACTTTACAAGTGAGACGTGCAACGTAAACATGCCAGAGGTCAGCATGCTAAACAAAAGTCGAAAAATATTTTGTTCCATTCTAATGTGTAAAAATAATCAGATATATAAATGCTACATATAAATACAATATAAATGTATTATCAGGGTGTATTATCCAAGATGAATAAAAACAGATTTTAATCAGTACCAACATTACCATACGGATGTCCTTTCATGAAAGATAGTAAGTTGACTTACCTTGATTCTCCACTGCTGTTGCTTACACTTTCATCCTCACTGCGTTCAGCCATACTGAAGTCCAAAATATAGACTTCTCCCTTGTATTATGCTCCACGTGGTTAATCTACAAGAGAAATTGGACATGAACAACATAAGACACATCTTCTAGAAATGTCTGGAATGTGCCATTGTTAAAACTGCAAACTTTTACAACATTCCGTTGTTCCAGCACATACAAAAATGTGCAAAAATAAATAAGGGAGTCTAAAGACACCACATAACAAATAAAAAGATAATAACACAATGCATTTACTAATCTTCACGCCAATAAAGTAAAATCCACTTGCAGCTCCGTACACTGACCCAGAGGATAGTTCCTACATCAAAGTTCAATCAATGAACTGTCCTTTTGGATCCATCGATAAATTTTTGCACAATAGTATTTTAAATGTCAAAACGTCAACAGTCTTTTAGCTTTAGTTTTTGGATAGATTCACGCACACAAAAACGCCTTTTAAGAAATATTAAAAATAATGCAAATTAAAACACTAAGAGCCTGATCTATAGTTAAGAAGTTGCTTAGCTGTATTTGTTCCTTCACCACTGAGGCCTACCAGGCCTGCGCAACAGCTGATTGTTTTCACATCATCGCATACGTCTGTGGACATTCTAAACACTGAATAACCACACAAACCTAAATCAAGGCTAAAAGGGTCTATTACCAACTTTAGCGTCATCGATTCGGGTTGTCGGTAGGTCTTGAGGCTACAGTTTAGCTATTAGCCACCGAGCTAATACCGGCTAATGACGCTAGTAGTGGCTATTGGCGGGGACCACAGAAGAGACGCTAGCATTAAAGTAAGCAGAATGGTCCACGCGCCACCCAGTATTTTGTTTTAAACGTGCGAGTAAATCCCACAATACTTGGTATATCCATTGATTACAACAGCGTGATTAATGCTAGCCATCGAATTGCTACAGAATATGGGCTGTACCCTATTTAACCAACTGCTGTTTGCTAACTCGTATGCAGTGGTAGTATTATGATTTTCTTAGAAAAATCACAAGACATAGCAACAACGATAGTGGCGTTGTGATTCCAGAACACGTACAGCAGCGATGTTGGCCAAACGTTATTAGCATCAAATGTCGTCTCACCTATAACTTATCTCAATGTGAGATAAATAAACATGAAGTGAAAGGGATGATAGCCCAGCGTTTACTGAGGTTGTCAAGGCAAGCAGCATAAGCTAATGTTCACGTTATGAAACACGAGGCTAGCACGGAAGCTAACAAATGACAAAAACTTTGCGCTACTTCATTTTGGCATTGAACCAGTGGAATGTTCACGTTCTCGTAGTTGTTGCGCGACGTTAACCATTCAAATGTCTGCTGACGTGCTGAACCATAGCACAGCATTACGCACATTTACTATTATTCATTATTAAAATCACAAACCCAAATTAGCTAACTTCACCCACTTCCATCTTGTTTTCATTCGCCGTTCACTTCTCGCGGCTTTTTCCCCATCAACATGCAACATTTGCTTACTTTCTGGATATACTACAGAATAAGTAACACCACGTCGTACGTTACCGGGTGTTAGGATCCCCAGGAGAGTCCAATGAAAAATCTGTTTAAATCCGTACTTCCACTTCAGATGTCCTTTCTTCTTTTAATTAGCTAACCACTGCGCTAGTAGTTAGCTGCTAATAGCTAGCGCTACCTTGCGCCAGCTAGCTAGCTAGCTCCCAGTTAGGGAGAGCAGCCCAGAACGACTCAGTTCGGTAGGATTGGTACAATGTTGTTTTCCCTCTCCGAACGAAAATCCTGTAAGTCCCCTTTCCTGTTTTAGCTGTGAGAAAAGTTAAACGTTCGTCGGTGAACTGTGATTGTAGAAAGCCTGCATTTCAATCCAGGGTTTTCCAACAACCGGCCTCCGCCATGACGCTGTAAGCTTCACTTCACTAGGAAACCCCGGGCAGTGACGTCACGACCCTGCTCTTCACAACATACTACAACAGCAGCAAACATCTGACAGCGGCTGCGCTCTCGCACAGAACTACTAACAAGCAGAATGTTCATCTCAAGCCCAACAACATGCCTCTAAACACTTATCTGATTTACGCAAAGGGAAACTGGCTCATTGATGCTCAGTTAAAAACTAACATTATTGTCACAATACTGCTTCACATTCAGAAGAATTTGTTGTTTGACCTATGGGCCCAGGATGCTTTGTTCTTCTTCCTTAATGTGACCTTAACAGCAGATGAATGTTTGCAGTTGGTTCAGTGAGTGTCCAGTATCCTGCAGTGGGCCTCTAGATTTACTGCCTGTGGATGTTTCCTTTGTCTCTATAGCCTGGGAATACTTCAGACACGAAAAGTCATTAGTATTAAATTCATTTTGCAAAATCAAATACAGACACTAATATTATGTATTACAGCACACACACGCACACAATTCTCAGTGAAATCATAGTGGTATAAAGGCATTTAAGTCTGCATTATTTCTAAGAGCATTTTAGTAGGTAGTTGCTACTTTGGTGCAAGGGGAAAGTAATTTTAATCCACGTTATTTAATGAGGTGATATGCGGTAGCCTTACTGTTCTACTGAGGACTGAACACATTAGTACAGTGTTTGGAAAGATGACCTACATGCAGCAGCACTACCATCTGCTGGTGACATGTTTAACGCTCGATCAATCAGGCTATAAGCTATTTTGTTATAATTATTATGAGTTTATAATAGACGACGAACCACAACACATATACACAACTGAAACAGATGGTATCTAGGCTTCAATTAATTGGACAAACAGCAAACATCATTGGCTGAATGAATGAGCCGTTTCTGTGTCCGGACCAATAGGAAGTGATCCAGGAATCAGCATCCGCGGAACCAGAAACATGTAAAAGCTGTGATAACAGGAGGCTTGTGCCGAGCCGCAGACCTGCCTCCAGTGCTGCTCAAAACACACACACACTCATTTCGCATAAATGATGTTGAAGTTTTAGGCGACCTTATTATTAACAATGGGATGACAGACAGCCACTGCATGGAATGAATGAGCTGCACCTCAGAAGGTGAGTAGCTATATGCTCATTATATGATCATTTTTGCTATTTCATTTAGAGGACCTCCAGGCAAGGGTTCATCTGTTCAGCATAAATTATGGTGGTGTAGAAAGGCTGGTGAACTATGGTACAGATGAGTTAGTCTAATGTCCCAGCAGAGGAATCAAACGGCGCAGACACTGCGGAGGAGAGCAGGGGGAGGCAGGACGAATTGTTGATCGGTGGTTTTGGCTTAATACGGACTGAAGTAGTGGTGCTGGGATGTCTGACGAGGATGAGGATCGTGTGGACGTTGAATTGACTTGAATTGTGACTAACAGAGAAGAGGATGGAAAGAAGAATGTGTTGACATAGGCAAACTAGCACGTGAAGAAGATGAAGACGTGACGTACGGTCGGAAATAAAGATGTGTCGCTGCACTGTAGGAAGTGATGCTATGTCCATATAGTGGGAGATGAGGAGGAGAACAAGCATATGGGGGAGGTGGCAGTAATGGTACAGTGCTGTAACTGTGAACACAGTTTGTTAATTGTGTCTAGTTGTAACTTCTAAGTCACTCTGGATAGTTTTTTATCCAGACTGCCAGATGACTAAATGTAAAGTAACAAAGTGTGAGTTTACTTTCATGTACAGCATTGATATCTGCTATTCATCACTTTTCAAATAAATCTTAACATCATATTTGCATTTCACAAAAAATATATTGTTACAGATAAACTGTCAATAAATAAACCATTAATGATCCATAATTCATTAAAGTAACACAATACCTTCTGCTATAAAATACACACTTACACACAAATCAAATGTTCATGACTTACTGTGTTATCAGTGTGTAAATGTAGCTAAGCATAGATACAAAATGTATCTGGCATAGGAGCAAAGATCATAGCACCTTTAGTATCAATTCCAAATTGTAACTGAGCACAAATATTGATATTGATTGTCAAATATTACCTAACTCTGGTTTTATCTGTGAAGGCTGAATTTGTTGTTTAAAAAAATCCACATGGAAACCAGAGGGCTGTCTATTGGAGGAAAACAATTCATTGTGGATCTGAGAGAAAGAGGACAAAACTATCAAAGCACTGCACAAACACTGGATATAGCCAGAATGAAATATATAAATTTCTTGAGAAGAAAGACACCACTGGTGTACTGAGCAGCATACACATCAGCTAAGCTTATATTGTACCTTTCCAATATAGAATCTCTAGGTAAGACAAAGGGAATTGGAAAAGCATGTTATATATGACCAATAATATGCTACAATCAAGTATTACAAACAATACATATTGCGTTCATTTTATTATCAGAATATTTTCAGCAAATTTTGTTTGTTGTTTGGTGTTAAATCACTAAACCATGGCCACACAGTCCCTCAGCATTCTCTAGTGTGTCATGGAAAATAGATGTGATAGTATTACTATCAATATTATTTTGAATATAATTCATTCAGTCATTCATCTTCTGAACCGCTTAGTCCCCGTAGGGGTCACAGGTGTGCTGGAGGCCATTCGCACTCTCACTCATGGGCAATTTAGAGTCCCCAGTTAACGTGACTGCATGTCTTTGGACTGTGGGAGGAAGCCGGAGTGCCCGGAGAGAACCCACGCAAACACAGGGAGAACATGCAAACTTCACACAGAAAGACCCTGGCCGACCCCGGCAATTGAACCCAGGACCTTCTTGCGACAGGCACAACCATGTCGCCCATATGAATATAATTAATAGTGTTAATATTTTTCTTGTGTGAGCTCCCAAAAATATCATAATAAAACACATTATGATATTTTTGGGAGCTGCTCTGTATCCTTGAACAATAGAGTAATAATCATTAATGATTATAGTGGTTATTACTACTGTGACACAGGTCAGGCTCACAGTGACAGTATTTGAGAAAAATGGAGATTATGGGCTCTGTCAGTGGAAATGTAGCAGACAGGAGATGCTTGGTTCATGTGTGGTTTCTCCTGTTCTGTTTCTTGCTCAGTGTCAGTCTGCCACCTGTTTTTTAAGCATGACACTGGACAAACAGTGTACACTGACAAACTTAATACATACTTAATACAGTATATGACTAAATCTTGGTACATCAAGACTAGTATTTATGGCATAAACAGGAACAGTAGAACTGATTTTTACGACATAGCTCTCCTAGTTTATGTCACTTTGTCACCTTCATGATGCGAAGATATGCGCTTTGTGCTTTCTGATTTCTTTATGTTACACAGAAATAAATTGTGTGCATTGGTGCAGAATAAGTCAAATTAGTGGCAGTCAAGATTTATATACCAGTTATGATTATCTATCCATGCACTGAGCCAGACTGACTGTATCAGTTTCTTGTTGATTGAGGTAGTTCTGTTCTTCCACAAGGTGGAGCCACATGGACAAAAATATGCGTAGTTATGTAACGTTCTAGAAGTGACTTTCCTCTGTGGAAATGACATTACTGTTTATGGGATGTTTTGGGATATCAAATAGACCTCACCTAAGAAAAAAATGATTCCTCAAATTAAGCCAAAATTAACCAAGATACGAGAGAAAGAATACATCAAATTCCACATACAATATTAGCCGTAGTTGTGGCAACTAATATGATTTTTTTTTAAATGGACATGCATGGACTGCAAGTGAGTTAAGAACAGCTGAGGAAGTGAAGACAATTCACTTCCTTCAGTGGGAAGAAATGTGAACATTTTGACATACAGTAAGGTGACAATACAAAGACCACAAAGTGAGATTTTCCATTCCTCAGCGCATCAACTCCAAACAAACCTGAACCAGTTTACCTTGAAGATGAGCTAAATTTTGTGTGTAGCCTACTTGAAATGTCACAGTGTTGCATAATATCTTTCACACCGTTTCAAGTCTGGCTCTTCTCCTTTTCACTCTTACCATAGTAGGGGTGTCAAAAAACTGCAATGCACATTACTGCATGAAGAAGAGAGTTCATGACTCAAAGTTTTTTTAATTGGTTTCCTAAAATTCTTAATTAATTATTTATTTTATTACTATATCAAATATGTATTTTTCTTGTTTTCTATTATTTGTCTTTGCTACAGAATAGATTTAATTTCTCCCTCATGAGGTCTAAAACACTTTCTGCATATTCAGGGGTGTTTGAGTGTGAACAACAGCAACACCAGCTGGTACTTCCTGAATGGTAAATATTATACTAATGACACATGACCGACTGCCCCGGCTTACACTGCTCAGTGCACACACACATGTACACACACTCGCCGAATCAACATACCCTAAACTGAGGCACAGTGTGGATGGTACAGACCTTGTATTCACTACAGCAGAAAACTGGCCAAGTGCATTAGAATAGAGAGAGTCATGGAGAGTCAGAGCACATGGAAGGAAAAAAAGAAACCCCAAACAGCCAGAAATGTTCATTTGTCCACAGCTCCGAGAGCACTAATAGATTTAGATTAGAAAAATAATTAAGTCATTATTGTGACTCACTAAACTATGTGGTAAGAAATTATAAATAATAATAAATGAATATAAGTAAGATTCAAGTACAGTGTTCAAGTTCTACATTTTCACATTTAAACTCAATAAAATACGTTTCTCTTTAAATTGGTGCTAAAGTTATTAGTGCCTTTTTTTGTAGCTGTCACATCATTTCCTCCATGCAGCAGCTGTGTTGGTCAGTGTTTAGATAAAAAAGGGAAGTAAAAAAAATTAAATTGTCAAGGAAGTTGTTGAAATGAGGAAGCTTTAGTGCTCCACCACCCCACTGTGTGTCAGTGACAGGCCGACGGTTAACCTGCTGCAGTTGGGATCAACTGTGAGTGATTGACTTGTTTCATGTGGTTGTGTCTGTAATTTTTGTGTTTGTGAAGAGGCTGTTTGATTTAAGATGACCTGTTCACATGTTGTTTAGACTGCTGAAGGACTAAAAGGACCTAAGTAGAAGAGGCAGCCTCTGGGAGTTCTTCACCACATTATACACAGTAAGTGCACTATTAGTGCTTTCTTTCTTTGTGCTGGTGTAAAAGTATTTCTACTTTTTTGTGCAGTTTAGTACATCACGGTTTCTTTTCATACTTGTTTTAATGTCTTAAGTCATTTTCAGTCTCACTCCCATGAGCTGATGATGTTTTTAACTAAGCATGCAAAAATAGCCATATGTGGTCATTGCCCTTGTTCCCAGTGCATTTTGATATAATTAGTTATCTTAAATTAAATAGATAACAGTATATAGTTATGATTTATTTCCAAAGTAAAGTAACTTTTAATAGTAACATTTGATTATAAATGAAATGATTACTTACTTTATTACTTTACGTAGTATTTAGTATGTCAAGTTCCTTCTACCTAGTACTTTGCTACATTTCAAACACATACTAAAAAGTATGTGTTCTAATATATTTCTAACAGCTGCAGGTACTCAGCAGATTATAATTTATCATTAAAAAGTATGATCTATATAAAATACACAATTACAGATTGAGTCAGTGGTCATAATACCCTTGTCACATAGGCATGTCCAAGTACTAAAGACCTTTCTCCTCTTTATATCCCAGATCATTTAAATAACAAACATTAGAAAGAACAAATTAGAACCAACATTAAGGGTTATGTCACAGCCAGACTTCTATTGTGACACTTTACATGGGCCCAGGTTGGAAACCACTGAATGAAACCTTATGTAGTTCAGACTATCTCTGCCTTAACCAGCAGCAGCAACAGTGACAGTACTTTAGTGTTATGTATGACACAAGTATGTTACATTGTTTACTGTACTTTTAGTTAGGTATTTACTTTCATTATTATTATCTATTGGTTCTTAGATGTAATCTGATTATCTTTATGGTATACTGTTCGTGTCAGGTTTTGTACAGGCTTGGTTTCTGTTGTCATATAAAGAGGCAGTTTGCATCAAGTTCTCCTTAGAAAAACCGTATTTCCTTAGAAATCACAGCCAAGTACTGTATCTGTACTGGTTTGTCAATATAGGCAGCAACAGTCAGTATTGTACTGTTGGAACTGGCAGATGAACCAGACACGAGACTTTTACAAAGAGAAAGCAACGATGTGTGTGTGCGTGTGTGGGGAGTGACAGAAAGTACTGTAATATTGCATACTGTAATCTTCCTCATAAACGTATGGATGTTAAAGCTTTTGTTAAAGTGTGTTAAAGCATGCTAATCAATTTCTAATGTTATTTCTACAGTAATAATATATTTGTCTAATATCAAGATCAAAACTAATAAATAAAAAAACATAAAAAACTAAAAACATACTCTTTGTGAAAAGATCAAACATGTTGTGCTGTTTTTTGCAAAGGGTCTTTCCTCTGTATTGTTTCCATCAAAATTCAAATACAGTATATCTCTGGAAGTAGAACATCAGGCTACTAATGACCTCTGTCACTGAGGTCCTGAGGCTATAGCTATATTATTAAGACTAGTGAGCTCTACGGTTCATTTAATGATGCTGTTCATTCCTTGTATAAATACACTATAATCATTCTAACTATACCTGTCACATTTTTTAATGAGCAACTTGTTTGCAAACAACCTATTGATTAAACATTTTAAGAATATTTTCACACTTTTTCAACTTTGTTTCTTCCATTAACATACCTTCTTCTACTTTACGCTATGTGACTGCTGCTCCCCGAGTCTGGTCTGCAGCCATTGAGCCATGACATACAGTTAACTCAAGGTGACCAGTTCTGCATCATCAAGCCTTTGACAGGAATTTGATGGTTACTTGGATATAGAGTAGGTATGCAAAGTACCTCATGTTTTTCGGCTACAGTCTGGCAATCAAGCCATCAAGCCACACGGTTTACAATAAGACACACAAATGTGCATTCATATTTTTCTCACATTGTTGGGGAGTTTTGAATTAAATTAATGGTTAACATATATTTTAATCGTATGTACAAAAATAAATAAGAAAACAATACTGTATGTAAGTGTGCTTCTCTTACAACTCTGGACATTTCGTCTTCAAAGAAGACTAATGAGATTCACATTACAAAAATTTACAATGACCGGTTAAAACTGGAATTTGACTATTCAAAATTCGAAGTCATGACGTGTAATTAAATGATAAGGGGCTGTATGGGAAAACGTTCACTAGCCAGATTCTTAGATTCAGCAAATATCTAATCAGATGGATTCTTTGCCCCATAACAGTAGCTCCTACAGTATTTAAAGCCTGTTAAGTCCCGGGTAATGAGCTGTTGGTGGTATCACAATGCTCTATGTCAACAGGACTTGCAATTTGAGGATGCAATGCTCCAAAAACTGAGTGATCTTAAAACGTGTAAAAGAAACGGAGAGTGGGAGGCCAGTTTTATCACAGTGACAGATGTAAAGTATCCAGAAATGCTCACAGGTTGTTATCAATCTTATTGACTGACCCAATCTTTGGGAATTGATCTGCTTGCATTTATTAGAGATACCTTCAACTAATTTGAACTGGTTTGGACGCATTTGTTAATTACAGCAGCAAGTAAAAATGTCACTAAATTAATGTCACTCACCCTAGGAATGGTCAGACATCTGTGCTCCAAGTTGCACCACACTATAAACTAAGTTTAGAAAATGGAGGAAATTGCAGCAGCAGTCTGAGTCGAAACACATCCAGGGCAAAGTCCTGCATCCTCACTAACAAATCTGACTCGTCAGCATTCAAATCCAGATATCTGAAACTGCACCGAAGTCACTAAAAACCAAACTGATAGATATCTTGAATTTTTATTTTGACTGTTTAACAAGTCAAAAATTTGCCATAGATTAGTTACATTTTTTTTACTCCTTTCTAGGTTTAAATGATTCCAAAAGTTCCTAAAGTGCTAAGACTAGATAAAAGGAACCCAGCTGAACTAAATGTACCCTTCATTTTTTTTGTAGATAATTTGCTAATATAAATAAATAAATAACTGCCTTTTCGTATGTAAGATAATACTTCACTTTAATCTTTGATGAAATCACTTTCACAGCAGCTCAAGTGAGGGTGAAATCTTCAGGTATAGTTTGGCAGACAAGTGACAGAGGACGAAAGACAACGAGTCAAAATAAAGTGTCAGTAAAGAAAAAAATTTGTCTGAGTGTGGTTCTGCTGCAGGTTTCTTTCTTCAAGGGGAGTTTTTCAGTTTTTCCTCATTGTAGCATCACGTAAGTGGTTAGAGTCGGTTGCTTTTGGTAAATACAGTCCTTGAATATGGCGGCGAGGCCATGCCATACAAGAATGTTATTTTCAGTGGGTCACAATAATTTCGATCAGGTCACTAGTGTCAAAAAATACTGCTGAGTCTTGAAATTAGTTCATGGTATTGATCTTCTGGCTGGGAGAGGTGCACTACAAATTAGAGATGCAGATGTACAACCGGTCATCAAAACAGACCCAAGACTATTGTTGTATTAGAGGCTTTCAGCTGTGATTGTAGGAAAAAATGTGGTCCTACAAGGAGCAGTTGTGCTCAATAAACCTAAAGAGGGGGTAATTGAAAAAAACATGTCTTTTGTGGCAAAGAGCTAATTACTGTTCCCAGAGGCACACTGAGGGCCAAGGATAAAAAATGTGAGTCTCCTGCAGAGTGTTAAAAAGACTTTCACCCTGCGTGAAGAACTATAGCACTGTGTTACCCGGTAAGGACTGGAGCAGGGGACACAGCATTTGTGCGAAAAGAAAGTTGAATTTGTTTCAATATAGTGCATGTACTTGTGTGTACATTGATCAGTCACATAGTCATCATTTATTCATTTACCTCTGTACAATATGTGAAAATGTAATAAAATAAATCCCACATAGTTACAATGCACAGTGATAGGTTCAATTAAGGGTATTTATTAATTTAACAGTTAAGTCTAGGTGTTTCAGTGTGGTTTTGCACACCATCACAGTGGATGTAAAATGAAAAAATAAGATGTACTGTCACCTGTCAAAATATTGGATGAACTATGCAGGGATTGCAGCCATTTTTATTCACAGAACTCTAATTCTAGGGTCTAACTGGTAATACTGCCTGATGTCTGAAACTTATAGACATCGGCAGATGCTGGGTCTCTTCCCTGGTGATGCTCTGCTACGCTTTACTACAGCTGTATTTATCCGCTGGTTTCTGTTCATGAAGTCTCCAGTGAACAGTGATCCCTGACAAATCCACACAGACTCTAAGATGACATACTATGCTACTATAATTTGACAGATTTCTCATCAGTTATCGACGTCTTCACTGGTTTACCATTTTTAAGGTTGTCAGTGCAGTTATCTTCACTGTGGCCGGTGTCTTTTAACCAGTTTCTGTCCTGTAAGGATGTCTTTGCCTGGCAGAGTATCACCAGAGAAGATACCCAACAACTGGTCGTGTCTGTGAACCACACACTTTAAATAGTCAATGCATACAAATGATAAGCTTATGTAACTACTCAACATGACTACTTTATTTAACTTTGCCATGTCAAAAATATCATGATAAAATGTAATGAACGCTGCTATAGTTTATTCACAGAAAAACCAACACTAACCAACTAAAAATACTGCACATCAACTATGTGATCTTTTTTATGTGCTGTACATATGCCAACGTTTTGGAAGACACTGTATTATAGTTATCTGTAAAATGAATGTTTTAAATATATAAAATTAATTATTTGTGTTTTCTGGTCAGTTTCCATCCCGGTGGCTGACCTTTGTGAGGGAGCCACCATCCAGAAAGCAACATGGCTGACACTGTGAACACGCTGCCGTACTTCTATGGAAACATAACCAGGGAGGAGGCAGAGGACTACCTGCGGCACGCAGGCATGGGCAGTGGCTCGTATTTGTTACGGCAAAGTCGAAACTATCTCGGAGGCTTTGCATTGTCTGTATCACATTCAAACCGCTGCTACCACTACACCATTGAAAGACAACTCAATGACACATATGCTATTGCTGGTGGTAAGAGCTACAGGAACCCTGTGGATGTGATTGACTACCACTCTCAGGAGATGGATGGCCTTGTGTGTCTGCTCAAGAAACCCTGCAACAGGCCCAAGAACATGCAGCCAAAGGTGGGCCCGTTTGAGGACTTGAAGGAAAAACTGATTCGGGAGTATGTAAAACAGACATGGAACCTGCAGGTAACTTTCATCTACATCTTCTAAGTAAAATAGTTAATATGTCATTTGTGCCAGCATGCTATTATAACCAATACACAAAGAGTTGAGTCACGTAATATTTAGAGTGACACATTCCTTACTTGGAGGAGGTCAGGGTGGATGGTTAGGTCATATGGGACACGTCCCCAAAGAACACAGATGTTCCAGTCCAGTGTTTTAAGAGATGCCCGTTGCCACAGGACCGTTATTGTAAGAGATGCTTCTTATGGGCTGAATGAGATGGTGTGGACAGAGGACTTTTATGGGCATGCTAGTTGGAGGACATGTTGGTTTTATACAACTGGGATTTTATTTTAAAGCTCTGCCCATCAGCTTGTTGGTCATGATAAGATTGTACACACTAAAGTACTTTAAAGAGATTTTCTAAATAGATCAAACAGGCAAGAAGCACAAGCAGCCAGGCAAGCAGACAAACTGGGCCTCAAACTGAATTTGTGTCACAATTTCATTTGTGAAACTAGCATTTTCTATTTAAACATATTTGTTTTAAATTAGACTGATAGTACCTGTATTAGAATATGTGTGGTCATGACATTTAATCAATAACATAATCAAAGCCTCAAAAACTGCTGCACAATGTTACAACTTCCACTGTATTTTTGGGAAAAGTCTTATTCACCAAAATACAACACTAGAAAAATCATTAGTCCCCAATCTAAAAAATAAATAAACACAGTCAATATTCAGTTACAAAACATTAACAGTGTCAGTGAGCTGTCATCAATGCAGCACTGCACTGGGACAAAAATAAGGGAGTGGTTTAGGCTTAATGAATCATTAAGTGGACAACAATCTGAGATATCAGAGAAGAGACACAGGATGATTGTGGACAGAAGAATGTTCCTAATATTACTGATATTATAAGCTGCTGTGACAAAACATCTCTGAATTGTGACCATGACGATGGGAAACAGAATATTATGCATTTTACATGATTTTAATTCAATTGATTTAGGTATCATATTTAAACTTCTAATACATTTAGATAAAACCACTACAATTATTATGTCAAAGAGGTGACAAAACGCAGTCTATTTGTTCAAGGCTCACATGACAGGACTAAAACGGTGGTTTAAAACCTTCAATGATTTTTTTCTATGGTTTTTGAAAGTCCTCATCATTCTGTGTACTGTAAGTTTCCATGTAAGTTGCACTAAATGTCCAACATGAACATGGTGAGTTAAAAGTGAAAATACCCCAAAAACCCTACTTGCAAAACTAGGTGTGTGTGTATATATGTGTTTAAGTGTTCACAAGTGGTTGAGCACTGCCTTTACTTTTGTGGTTTGGTGAGTCTGTTGCTGATTTAGCTTCACACAATCTCCACAGTTCTTGTGCTCCAATGCATGCACAACATGTAATTATATGCAAAAGTGTTAGTAAGTGGTCAGATATCTAACTTGGCCTACATATTTTAAGTGTGAACTCACGGATTGTGCTTGTGTGCAGGGGGCAGCTCTTGAGCAGGCCATCATCAGCCAGAGGCCTCAGCTAGAGAAGCTCATTGCCACCACTGCACACGAAAGAATGCCCTGGTTCCATGGACCAATTACACGAGAAGACTCAGAGCCAAGGCTTCAACATGGCTCCCGTGTAAATGGGAAATTCCTGTAAGTATTTTTATTTTGGCTGTGCTTATGGTAAATAGTGCAAAACAAATGATTCAAATTTCACTGAAGGCCAGAATATTTAGAATGTGGTAATATGGTATTATTAAATCATCAGACTTGTGAAGAATTGTAACACTAACTTAACTTACTAATAGCGAGTTGCTGCAATAGTCTTATTGAGCTGATGTTTGGATCCTATTTACACCTATTAAAATAAAAAATGCTCAATATATAAGCGTAGTGTTTATTACTGTCCAATAATAACCCAATTGAAGTAAAAAACAAAACCATATTAGGACAGATGAGCTACTAACTAAACTTACAAATGACTCAGCACTGTGTCAGCACATAGTCATGTCAGTGAAATCAGGTCATCTCTCCAATAATAACCATTACTGTCACCTCAACATTACCGAAGCCAATCTTGTCAATGTTGTTAATGACTGAGAAGTTACAGTTTGTTTTCCAGCCTTTTCGTGTGCCCAGAGCTCAACTGACCTTTTGAAGAAATAGTTGAGGCTTAGATATAGGTTCTTCCTGCATTTGCTCTGTATTTTACCAGCCAGGATGTTGAAGATCAATAAAAATGCACTGGTACTGACCATCTCCTATTTATGTAGGCTAGTATTTGGTGATTGTAGTTGGTGGTCAGAAATGGAATGGAAGAATGGAAGAAATCACACTTGTTGTTTCTGAATGTTAAAGCTACAGCAGATAAAGCTAGCACTAACACCACATTTGAAATAGGTCTTTTCTGCTCTGGCTAACCCTCCCTCTTCCTGCTATGCTATGGTCTACTGTGCTCCACCACGCTGCGCCCAGTGCTTCAGGTGGTTGTTGGTATACAATGAAGTACAACCATAAACTTCACTCATAAACCTTTAGAAGTGAATATTTTTTTTACTGCTGGTACTGCTGTTAAATAAATAATAATAAGATAAGATTACTGGAATATATTTGTAAAAAATAAATACTCAAAAAATGTACGCATTGGACCATTAAGTACCTGGTGTGTGCATTTATACCACCACTTGAAGAGAGCTGACATTACCACAGCTTCATGTTATTAGTGCTGCAATGATTTATTCTAGTGACTAACAGACATTTAGAAAAATGCAGAGTGCAACTGTACCAGTACAGTCTGTGCTTCTGGATTTCATAATTCTGTGGTACAAATGCCATGTGCATCTGTATTGCAAGTGTGAGTTGTGAAACATATAGAAATGTAGTTGAGACAAGCATAGTTATAGCAGTACAAAATGATGTTATGTTTAAAACACTATAAAAAGTGTTTGAAATGTACTGTTTACTTCGTTACATTTGAATGAAGTGAGTGTAGAGTATTTATAGCAGCTGAGCAAGACAAGAACACACACACACTGACAGACACACATACACATAGTGGTTTCCGCTCTGGCAGTTTGCAAAGGACTTCCTGAAGTAGCCAAACAAGAGGAAGAAAGACAGCGGGTGAGATGTGACTGTTCTGTCCCTTTTCTCATGAAACGTCTAAAAGAAACCTTTTTTCCACTGAAACAGGCTTACGTTCACATTGTAACCTTAAATTCATTTTTATGAGACTGTTTGCAGCTAAAATAATTTCTCACAACTTAAGATCCTGGCCTCTAAGAGCGGACAACCACAGAAACAAAACAAAACAACAAAATATAATTAGGATCACAGAAATACAAATAGCACCCATTCCTAATTCCAGTTTAGTTCCAGTTAAACGTTTTATGATCTACAAGTCACAGCTAATACACTGTTTGTCAAATACTTCTAAAACTACTAAAAACCAATTCCAAATGTCAATATCAATATAAACTAAAAAGTAAATATAACCGAAATGTGAATAATAAAAAACATAAAAAACAAGATATCAGATATTATGTTAATAAAACATTATATAGGCAGAAATACAAAATGCAGAAGCTTAAATTCCCCTGATGCAACTACAACCACAGAAACAACTGACTTGACTTGAGCCTATGTGCGAGAATTTACATGAACTAAACCACTGAACACATGTGTGACCTCCCATCCCTCCAGTAAATGAAAACTCTCTGTCACAAATAACTTGAAATTTACATTTACAGACGAAAAAAATACACACATTTTGCAAATAAGCATTTATAGTATTTCTACATTTTGTAATACTTGTAAGATTTGGATACTACAATATATATATTCAGATTCATTATTTTTCTGCTCCTCGGTCTTTTCTTTGCATACAGAGACAAAATAGACAAAAAGAGAAGCCCAGTTACAGGAACTAAACAGGAACTTAAAAAGATGGTGTGTGCAT
>OMLM01010508.1:42416-57894 GCA_900302695.1 Helostoma temminkii
TGATTTTTATGTTCCATTTTTTATTTTCATTTTTATTTTTACACAATATTTTACACAATATCATAAATAATTAAAATAAAAAAAGTATCATTAATTTAAAATTTATATATAAATGTACATTTTCAGATGATAAAATCTACTCCTGTAAGTAATAGCTATTCGCCTTACAAGACAAATTTTTGATAGCAGAAGAAGAACTTTTTTAGTAAAAGCTGCCACTTCAAAGGTTCAAATATTATTATAAAAGGTGCATCAAAAAACGAAAGAATGAACACATAAACCATGAACATTGATAAGCATTATAAAGACAGTGAAATCACAAACAAGAGAAAGAAATAATGTTCTTCAAAGAAACACTGTGTGTCTACCCTCCAGACTCTAGTTAAGTTCAGCTTCTCTTGTAGCATCAATGTATTTCCTGTATGGTTTATTCTTGAACTTTGTAGTGATGACTGACTGGGTTCTTTTATAGTATATTATATTTTTGTAGCATTTGTTGCCATGGCAGACGAAACAGTATTTAATACCATGTGTTACTACACACAACTTACATAAAAGTGTAAATACTAACCACCTACAAGTTGTTTTCTACTGCCAGGTACTCATTACATGCTCTAAAAGAAAAGAAGTTTTTGAAACAATATTGAACTCGATGCTGCTGATAGAGAGTTTAGTTTAGATTTGTTCCACGTATGACTCATAAATAAGGTTTCTGCTGAAATCTAAAATGCTTCATTGTGAAGAAGAGTTCCTATATGGATATATTTTCTCTGAAAAATCATAAACATTTCATTTTCTCTCCTTTTAAATTGACCCTTTGGTTAGTAATAGTAAAAAGCAAACATTTGAGCGACCCACCAGATAAACTCAACTCAACTCAAATATTTATCTCATTATCGTCTCATTTATTTTCCATTAGCATATTTCTGGTTTTTAACTTGACTGGAGGAATGCACGTAAAACACAAGTAGTGTTGCAGCTGGAACATGTGGAGCTTTAACTTTATGCATTCTATAATATATAATCATTTATGGCTTGTTTGTACTGTATTTTGTTGTAAGAATCTGCATCTGCAATGTCTAAAGCATTCAAATAAATGTAATAAATGTATAAAAAAATACATTTTAGAGAGAAATTTTTTTTATTCCTTTACATTTATTTGACTGCTTTAGGCATGTAGTAAATGGAAGATGGAAATACTATGAGGTACTCATCAGTTCAAGTACCTCAAAACTGCACTGTAAATGTGCGTAACTACTTTCCTCCACTGGCTGAAACTGTTGGATTACTTTGAGGATGATCTTTTACCAGCTTTGCTCATGCAGTCTAGTAAAACTCTAGACCACCACCTAGAGGCTATATGTGGTAATGCATATGTAATATGCAATATTAATATATGTAATATATGTAATTGTTTTCTTCTTATGTGTACAGAATTCGACAGAGAGATTTAAATGGATCCTATGCTCTGTGTTTACTACATGAAGGACAAGTCATGCATTACCGCATTGACAGAGATAGGAATGGAAAGCTCTCTATTCCAGATGGCAAGAAGTTTGACACCCTGTGGCAGGTTAACACAACAATTTTCATATTTTATGTAAAACAATCTATAACATTATTTATGATCTATTTCATTTAATTATTTATTTTTTTATTATTAATTATTAGTTACATATTGTATTGTTTCTATGATGTAACAATTCTCACTTTAAAATTATCACAGCTGGTGGAGCACTACTCATACAAGCCAGATGGCCTGCTGAGAGTGCTAACAGAGCCCTGTCCAAGACCTGATGGAGAAATTGGTAAAAATGCACACAACAGTGTCCATACAGTAAATCTATTATTATTTTTATTAAGTCCACTGCATATTGGTCAAGTGATCCACATTTGTCACATGCTGTGTTCATAGGACCGATAGGACGGCCAATGCTCCCACGGGACCATCCTGGATTAAGTTCTGCCCTTGTAAGTTCTATGTGTGTGTCATGTCGTTCGAAATTTGAAATAATTTCCAGGTTTCATTGCTATGTCCAGCAAACATGTAAATGTCATGTAAATTCTTCTGTCCCTGCTTATGTTACACTACAATAGAAACAATGTCTAGACTGTAAAACTTTATAAAACAGTACTGAATGAAAGTGATAGCCTAAAAATATAACACTCTAAGGAAACAATCTTTTTCATATCTGTACCCAGTCACAGTTATTAATGCCTTACTTGATGACTTATACTCACACTATGGATGTTATGAGAATATTACATGCTTTATGAATAAAGTGTCTCTCTTTCCTGTAGTTAACAGTTAAATGAGTAAGTCAGTCAGATGCCTCAGTGTATACTCCAAGAAATTAACAAGCTAATCTTCTCCTGAATGTGTTTCTACTGTAATGATCACATGCATGACCATAACATTGCCAGGTCACCTACTGCTAACCTCTCTGACGTTCTGGTTTCTAGCAAAATGCAGCAGGTGGATTTATCTCCAGACTCAAAACTGTTCCCATTCCTGGCCGAAAAAAGGTGCACTAACACACCTACTGCCTTCCGTAGACCTATTGGTCAGAGAAGTCTGTAACCACCCTGTACTTCTTCCCCATGTGTGGTTTTTCTTCAGTGTGGATTGCAACTTACTAACTCAACAGTTTTCCTTTTGCTGTTGGTCCATTGCTTCATCACTCCTCCACCCCAGATCACAGCACATAGTTTCACAATAGAACTAACTGCACACACAAGCTTGTTTACAGTGTTTCTACTATCACTGTAGTTGGCCTACTTGTTCTGACAATCCAACACCATCTAGAGGTTACTCAATGCAATTACAGTCTGAGCCACAGCTAACAGTTTGTCCCATTCAGCAGCTGCCTCTTTCTGTTTAGTCGTAGTGTCTCTACTTGTCTGCTCTATTCCGCACACTGTACATTTTTTAAATTCTTCAATCATTAAAACACTACAATTTGGAACTAATTATAGAAAGAAAAAATGACAGTGTAGACAATACACACTGTCTACCCTATCATTTTTATGTCAGTCAATCTGTTGGCCCAGCATCATGGTCCAGACTCATGTAGTACAACAAATAGTGCATTAATTGTTCCAAAATCCACAGTGTCCCAAGAATAAATTGTGGTAATTTTGGTGATACTTTCACCATCAAGTCAAACCTTTAACTTGGTCAGTAAAATAGATTTTCAGCACACAGCTTGTATTAAAACATTGTAAATACAACAAAACAAAACTGATTTATAAGCATTAATGTGTGATGTGCATGAAGCTTGGGATATTTGAGATATCAAATATAAACTGTTCAGACCAGAAAAAGAACATTTCTACAGAAGTCTGTATTAGGTCAGAAGTGTAGAATTCAAAGGTGATAAATAACCTTCATGTTGTTGTGGTCTTTGAAGGAGGCAGCTCCTGACATGAATTCTGCTCGACTTTTGTCTTTATTACTTTGTTATGTTATTTCACTAACTTTGGAGCCTTTGCATCTTACACCTTTTGTTTTTTGAGCTCAACAGCTTTTATAAATGCATTTGCTTTGAATCCTTCTTCAGTGGCATTAGTCACAGATGCTGCAGTTTCAACAATGGCATTTGGATGTGAACATTTTTAAAGCAGGGGTGTGGGACAGTCAGAGATAGCAGCACACTGCCTTTAAGCTAAGAATTTGGGCAATAAATCAGTTACTGACACTGTTCCATACCCCTTCTTGGAATGCATGTAACTGAAGAACTTAACCCTGTCTTGTATTCCATGTATTACAGTGATACTGACTGAAGGATGAAAACATATTCCAGAAACAGTTTGCCAGTTGCTAAAGACTTTTTCTTACATACTTGAAAAGAATTTCACTGGAATACATGTTCTCCCTCTTACATATTATACTACATGCATATTATACAACCCCAGTTCCAAAAAAGTAGGAACACTGTGTAAAATCTGCATAACAACAGAATACAAAGATTTGTAATCTCATAAGCACATTTTTATTTCACAGTAAAAAATAGAAAACATCACATATTTAAACGAAAAAGATTAACCATTTTAAGAAAAATAGAGTAATTCTAATTAATGGCAGCAACACACAGGCATCCAGTATTGCATTACAGCCTTGTCCCTTGAGATTTCTCCAGATTGTATGAATCTTTATGATACTATGAACTGTAGATGATGATTATATATACAATGTCTTTGCAATTTTTTAGGAACATAATTCTGAAATTGCTTAACAAGGTGTAGATGCAGCTTTTTAAGATGCACTTTTTATACCCAATCATGTTACTGACCTCTGCCCCAACCTTTTGGAGGTGTGTTGCTACCACCAATTTCAGAATAACCTTTTTCATCTTAAAATGGTGCATTTTCTCATTTTAAACATTACATATGATTTCTATGTAAAATAAAATATGGGTTTATGAGTTTATTTGTAAATCACTGCATTCTGTTTTTATGTAGATTTTGCACAACGTACCAATTTTTTGGATATGGGGTTGCGTTACTGCTTGAGCAATGAAGTTACTCATTACAGATTTTTTCAGCAGTGAAAACTCCTAAATATGCTTTTTATGTTCTCAATTGTGTTCTCTCTCATATTGTCTTCTCTGATATATTGGTAACAGAGCCGGGGTTCTCGACACGGAACCACAGATAACCTCAATCCTTATGAAACCAGGATACCCAGTAATCAAATCGCCAGTAAAGGTAAAAATTATAGATGGAGAAAGCTGAGTATACTTTTTTCTCTTGCTATTATAACTTTATATTTTTATAATTATAACTATACTGGCTCACCTGCATGTCCATTTCAGTGTCTAGTAGTGGGTACATTTGTGTAGATTTGTATACTGTGCTTCCCCAGATAACCTACCTTTATAGAGACATTGTATATACACTGAAGAACACACTCATTTTCTGACTCCTCATCAATCAGTTATCTGTTTTGTACATAGTTCAGTTTATGTTCACTTTGAGCAAGATCCAGTCACTTGTGATGACAGAATGCAGTTCAGAACATTAAACTGTAAACTGCTTAATGGCTAGAAACAACTAGGTGGAATTTGACAGCTTTTGTTTTTTGTTCAAAAACTTCAGATAATTAAACTCTTCTTTCAAGCAAGTGGTCATAGAGATAATACTGTCAGACAAAAAGGCTAAAGTGGGGCATAGTTGCTAGACTTGTTAGAAAAAGGTTTAGGTGGATGGTTGGGTCATCACAGTACAAAGTCTGACTTTAATAACAGAGGCAACAATTAGGAGATATTTGGTAGTAATATTATTAACTATTGTTCCCTGACTGTACAGAAGTAGTTCTCATTGACTAAACTTATTAAAAATAAAAATTAATTACAACTTAGGTATTATTTTTGTTGGAATTTAATCTTTAATCTAATTAAATTTTTAATCAACTAAGTTTGTCTTGTTAATTTTGTTTTAATGTAGTTTTGTTCATTTCAATTCAATTTAATTTTGAAATTACTTGATGAATGAATGAGATGCTGAGAGTTCATTCAACTCATTAAATTAAATTTTTAAGAAATAAAACTCACAGACTTCCCAGTACTAAATAGTGGCCCGACCACACATATCATGGCCAAACATTCTTATATTGAGAACTGCTATATGTCATAATAACATGTAATATGAAACTGTTGTTTAGGCCGATCTTGAAGCATAAGAAGGACAAAACATCACACAGGAAGATGCTGAACAATTATTCATAATATCCCAAAAATGAAGGACAAAGAAGAACAACTATGTGTTATTCAAGCAATCAATGAATATATTAACCATTTAGTACATTGCAAGTACTCTTCATATCAAGAGCTGCATAGAGCATGAGAGTGTCGCTCTTTGAGTACCAGCAGAACTGATAACAACTTGCACACTTTAAAACTATGACTCTGTCCTTTAAGTGGCACATCAAACACTATTCATATGTCATACATATTTGGAAGGCACTGATAAACCTTGTTGTTGTGAAGGCATTAAAGTAAGGAACAGTGATAAGGGTAGTTGTGAAACTCTATAACAAATGACAGACTGATGAAAACTGGTTGAGATCTTCTGAACTTGTTCACACATGTACAAGATAAACAGCTGACACTTTATTACTATTGTTCTAATGTTTCCCCATCAGAGGCCATGCCAATGGACACAGAGGTATATGAGAGTCCATATGCAGACCCAGATGAACTGAGGAGTTCCACAGTGGATCGCTCACAACTCTTCCTGGAGGATGGAGAACTGGGTTCTGGGAACTTTGGTACAGTCATGAAGGGAATCTACAAGATGAGAAAGTATGTTCATGTTAATACACATCAAATCACAGCAACATACAATGTAGCGATCAATGGGCAGGAGACACTTACATGTTTATGTAGATGCCGAGTCCAAAAAAAGTTAATATTACAGTTTTGCAAAAAATCACAACTCTGTCAACTGGTGCCTCATTTTGAATTAAGTCCACCTGAAGATTAACCTGCACATCAAAAAGAGAGAGAGAGAAAGAGAGAGAGAGAGACAATCTGTCAACTGCTCCAGTTATGAGTTGGTTATGATATCTAACATTTACTTTGCTTGCGAACAAGTTTTGAAGATCATCTCTCTATATTTTTACTGTCTGTAATGTGCTGCCACTTACTGATGATGCTATCTGAATTCAGAGCTGAAGGTTCTAACAGTGGTCACATTGTCAGAGATGTGATATGAATCAGATCTAAGTCCACAAACTGTGAAGAAATCAGAATCATGTAGTTTAAAAAGCCTGAATCTGGGCCACTTCAGCTAGTGACCTCATGCTATCACACGTGAAAATCTAACTCCATACTACAAATTTCATATTTCATACTCTGTGTTTCTAGTGTAGATGTATTATAGAGTCTACCCATGTTTTATTCTAACTTGTTTTCATTGCTCTTTGTTCATGCTAACCCTTTGTGTGTGTTAGGGTAGAGAAGCCAGTTGCAGTCAAAATTCTGAAGAATGATGATAACAACCCATCAGTGCGGGATGAAATGCTGCGAGAAGCCAATGTCATGCAGCAGCTGGACAATCCTTACATCGTTCGGATGATTGGCATCTGCGAGGCCGAGAACCTCATGTTGGTCATGGAACTGGCTGAGCTAGGTCCACTCAACAAGTTCCTACAGAAAAACAAGTATGCAGTCCAGCTGGATTCTTATCATTATTTATTTCACATAAACTGTAGGGACATAAACATGTGTATGGACGTCTTTGTGTTAGGTCAGAACATTTCTCTATTCGGTCAGTGCATCTACATGGACTTAAGTAACTAGATTACTTGTTGAAGTAAGCTGATTACTTAACTGTCATGTAAATGTGATACCTGGTTCCTGTAATTGGGGTAAGGGATTAGAGAAACCTGATTTCCCCAGATAGATTTCTCCCAGAGAATGCTGATTACCCCGGTATGTAAACGCATAACCAGGTTTCTAATCAGCTTTTTACAAGAACTTATAACAAAGGCTGGTACAATGGTGCCTCATTTTGAATTAAGTCCACCTGAAGACCAACCTGCACATCAAAAAGAGAGAGAGAGAAAGAGAGAGAGAAAGGAAAGAAAAGAAAAAAGAACACAGCAAAAATCTGTTATGTCTCAGTACACTTAAAATTTGTGAACCATTCTTCCAAAATAAGCCCGAGTCAGGGAGAAAACAGATTACTGCTCAGCTGCATGTATATGTGGATTTCTAGTAATAAGGTTACTTAACTAAAACTCGTTCCCCGATTACCTGTGAAACACAGTTTCTTTAAGTAATCAGATTTCTCAGTTTCTCCAATGTCCAATCTAACTGGAGAAAGAATTCCAGTTTATTCTCCATTTTATTCCTTGTAAAACCTCGTAAAAACAATCTAAACAAGCCTGATATCAATGTTATTTAAGGTTTACAGTTGCTTTAACAATTACAACAATTGTTCATTGTTTGTAGGCAAACTAACATAAAGAATATCACAGAGCTGGTCCACCAGGTCTCTATGGGGATGAAGTACCTGGAGGAGCATAACTTTGTTCACAGAGACCTTGCTGCCAGGAATGTGCTGCTGGTCACGCAGCATTATGCCAAAATCAGTGACTTTGGCCTTTCCAAAGCTGTCGCTGAGGAGCAAAACTACTATAAGGTAACTGCTAACCAACAGCTGAACAAACTTTGATGGATACAGCCCTTGTTGGAAATCAAGCATGAAATCTGTCCAGACCCATTATGCATATTATATCCCATTGCTCCTTCCTGCTCATTAGAGAAAAAATGGCATTGTGGGACTAAAATATCCCAATTTCTGATGTTACTGATTACTACAAGTATCTGTGTAGCAATGCAAAGTACTATTCACTATAACATTCACCAGCTGTTCTGAAGAAATCTCTTCACAGTTTTTACAAAAATCCTGACATTTGTATTTGGAATTTTTCTTAGAGAAGAACATAATCTCAACACATTTGAGTGCTGACACGTTTGTACAAAATGTGTTTTCTTCATTTTTACAGTTGTATTATAGGATTTCAATTACAAACATATTTTTATTGGTAAATCATTTTTTGAAATAACTACTTTACAAATCATTCTGGCCTTTTCTGTCCCTTTAAAAAACTAAAAAGCTAAACACGCTATTCAAGTTTAACAGGCATTAATTGGTATAAATGAAGGTTTTAATATCAATTTCAGTTTTAATGTTTATATCTATATTGTTGTATACAGTTCTTACTGTAAAACTACTACTGATGCTTCTAATTATGGTGACTCATTTGCTGTTCATCTCCCATATTTTAATAACTTTCTCAGCAGTCTTGTTCCCTTTTATGTGCACTGGTGGGGTGTTGACCTAAAACCTATGTCTTACATTTGTTTTCTTTTTTGAGGAAAAAAAGTAATGAGAATTCTCTTTCCTCACAACTATGAATGAGACATTAATCCAAGACTGCAAGATGACCAGTATAACATGAAGCTTTTGTCTACTTCTTCAGGCCAAGGGTCATGGGAAGTGGCCAGTGAAATGGTATGCTCCTGAGTGCATCAACTACTTCAAATTCTCATCCAAAAGTGATGTGTGGAGTTTTGGGGTACTCATGTGGGAGGCCTACTCCTATGGCCAGAAACCATACAAGGTATTAAATGTCACTAGCCAACCTGAGACACACTCACTCACCTATATGGGAATGATATGAGCTGTGGGTTGGACATGTATTTGGTCATTGTTAGACCACCTCTACAAAGTAATAGTGATAGTTTAGAGTTACCCATGTAAAAGTTTATTTCTTTTTATGGCTCCTGATTTCATCACTATGATCAAAACACAAGACAAACATGGTTTAATTTGATGACAGGCTGTGTTAAAATGCAGACTACCTTCACGATGAATTTGTAAAGTGGTCTTCACGTTTCAATTTACAGCATGTACCATGTAACAATACAAAATCATCTGATCGTAGGGGGTCTTATTGTTTGGCAAATACAACCACAGATGAACATCAAACTTTTTTTTCACAGAGTAAAGCCAGAAAAAAAAACTTGGTTAAATAAGTAATGGCATGGTAAAATAAAAAAGTTATACATATTGTTCGTCTGAGGTTGTATTTGCCAATACTTTTTACAAAGACCTACTATGATCTGATGATTTTTATTGTTTTACACACACAAAAAAACGGGGCATTAACTTTTGCACTTGACTGTACATGAAAAATTCTATTAGCATTATTTCCACCATTTTATAGTCATATATAGTCACCATTTTGTATTTCACTTTGAACCTGCTATAATTTAATTTGAATGTGGCACTGTTCACAGGGAATGAAAGGAAATGATGTCATGCAAATGATTGAAAGTGGAAATCGCATGGATGCCCCATTGAACTGTCCACCAGAGATGTATGATCTCATGAGGACCTGCTGGACATACAAGTAGGTGACAAGTTGTCTGTAAGACTCCTTACACAAGTGGTTTTAAAATCTGCCTTGGGCGATAGAATCAAAAATGAGCTGTAGTAAAAAAAAGTGTAAACAGTCACCAAGACAGATTGTGATCTTTTACTGAGTATCATGTCTGTGGAAGTGATGCAACAGTAACAAAATCACGCTTAAATCATTCAGATCATCAAACTAATTTTAATATAAGATAAAGATACCTGAGCAAATACAATATGCAGTTTTTAAATGATTATTTTATCTATTAAGGGAAAGAGCTGTTCAAACCTGCCTGGTCCTATGTGAAATTGCTCCATGAATTGCAAAATAATGAATGAACTGTGTTTAGGAACATTTTTGGAAAGCTGAGTTCAATTTCACTTGCCACAGACCCGATTACTGCCAGACCTGCTGAATCAAGAAATCATTTAAATTGAAGCTGTCTGACAAAGTGAAGCAGCAAAATGATCTCAAAAAGCAACTTGTCATGCTGTGATGTAAAATTCAAGAACAGATGAGAATCAAAGAAACCTCGGTCAGTGTTCATGATTCAACAATAAGAAAGAGACTGGGTAAAAATGGCATCCATAGGAGAGTTCCAAGGTGAAAGTCACTACTGCCAAAAAAGAACAAAAGCTTATCTCACATTTGCCAAAAAACATCTTGGTTATCCCCAAGATTTTTGGACAAATATTTTGTGATCTGATAAGACAAAAGTTTAACTTTTTGCAACAGCATTTCATAAAAAGATCATCATATCAACAGTCAAACATAGTGGTGGTAGTGTGATGGTGTGGGGCTTCTTTGCAGCTTCAGGTCCTGGACAACTTGCCATAATTGATGGAATTATGAATTCTGCACTATACCAGAAAATCCTGAAGGAGAATGTCTGGCCATCAGTTTGTGACCTTTGGCTCAAGCAAGGTTATGCAGCGGCACAATCATCCAAAACACACAAGAAAAACGAAATCAAGGTTTTGGAGTGGCCTAGCTAAAGACCAGACTTAAATACTGTTCATGTTCAGGTTCAGGGTGTTCATGGTCAAAAACCCTCTAATGTGCCTAAATTAAAACAATTCTGCAGGAAAGAGTGGGGCAAAATTCCCCCACAGTGATGTGAAAGATTTATTGCCAGTTATCACAAACAACTGATCGCATTTGCAGAACCAAAGGTGGTGGCACAACCAGTTCTTAGGTTTAGGGGGCAATTACTTTTTCACATAGGGCCAGGCAGGTTTGGACAGTTTTTTTCCCCTTGAAATAATAATTAAAAATTTGTATTTTGTATTTACTCAGGTTATCTTTGTGTAATATTAAAATTTTTCATTTAAGTGTGACAAATATGGACAGTTAGGTGTCAACAGTGATGTGTCTTAGCTGTCCATCAGTTCGCCCAAGACACATTTTAAAACCAAGTGTAAACAAGCTGTAGGTCACCATTAATAGATTGTCTTACATCAGACAGGGATATTAAAGCTCATTTTAATAACTACTTACTGTATTCATGTCTTACAGGGTAGATGAAAGGCCTGGATTTAGTGTTGTTGAGCCAAGACTACGAGAGTATTATTACGACATTGCACAGTGATTCTTTACATGGATGCCACAAAACTATGCAAGCTAATGGTTAATGACATTGATTGAGATTGGTATGAATAATAAATGCACTTGCTGAATGTATGTATTTGCTGAATACTCTTTAAAGCACCTATAGTCTTTGTGACATACAGAGTTTTATTACTGACAGAATTTCACAATGTCAGTACGTAAGTGCTTCTCATCAAGTATTTCAAATTCTTTACTCACACTGAAGTTCTAAGTACATACAGCTGGTAAAATGAGTACATGTCACCATTTTTCTCAGTAAATATATTTCTAAAGGTGCTATTCACAAGTACTTCATACATACAAAGAAACCTAAACAAATGAGTTAGCATCAGTCGCAACTGATGGCCTATAAAAAGGTGTCTCATCACCAAGGTGTCACACAAGAAACAGCTCATGATGGGTAAAAGGAATGAGCTCTCTCAAGACCTTCACAATCTTATTGTTGTAAAACATACTAATGGCATTGGTTACAGAAGGATTTCATAACTTCTGAGTGTTCCAGTGAGCACTGTTAGGGCCGTAATCTGGAAGTGGAAAGAACATAATTTCACCATAAAGCGGCTCCTCGCAAGATTTCTGACAGAGTAGTAAAAAGAATTAGCCCGAGAGCCAAGATTTGTGGAGAGCTTCAGAAACACCTGGAATTAGCAGGTAGAGTTGTTCCAAAGAAATAATAATTAATGCACTTAAACTACGTGGCCAATATGCACACTCACCATGCAAAACTCCATTGCTGATGAAAAAGCATGTTAAAGCTTGTTTAAAGTTTGCTGCAAAATATTCAGACAAGCCTTTAAAATAATGAGAGAATATAGTCTGGTCAAATGAGACCAAAATTGAACTTTTTGGATGCCATAATACACACCATGTACATGTATGGAGATCAAATGGCACTGCACATCACCCAAAAAACACCACGCCAACGGTTAAGTTTGGAGGTAGAATCATCATGATGTGGGGCTGTTTTTCAGCAGCCGGCACTGGCAAACTTTATACTATTGAAGGATGGATGAATGGAAAATCTGCTGCCATGTACTAGGATGATGAAGGTGAAAGGGTGGAAGAATCAGCCCAAAATCGTACCTGAGCAATGCATGAATCTAATTTCTCCACAAGGAGGCATTTTGAAGCTGTCATTGCCAACAAAGGCTTTTGTACAAAGTATTCAATAAATTTCAGTAAGCGTGTTCAATACTTTTTTCTGTGTCGTTCCTTTTTATTTCACATAATTTCTGAACTTATTGTTTAGAGTTCTTTGTAAGTATGAATTACTTACTTTGGTACGGACATCTGGTGAAAATTTCACTTTAATAGCACCTTTGGAAATATATTTACTATGAAAAAATGTGACTTGCTAAAACAATTATTTTACCCGCTGTATTTTAAAAAGCTGTACCCTCCTCAGTAACTGCAGTGTGCTTAATTCAACTTAGTGCAACTTAATGTAATAGTATAATATGTACAGTATGTACAAATACATACTTGAAGGTATTTGATAAGATGCAAAGTTTGAATAAGGGTGTAACACAGTGGAAACTTGAAAATTTAAGATGATAGATCAGATTTCACCCAACCTAGTGCTGTTCCTCTTATCACAATGACATGTTCCAGTCTGTGTAATAAAATGTTGTGATCTATAGTGTCAAAAGCAGCACTGAGATCTAACAAGACAAGAACAGAGAGAACTCAGTTGTCTGAAGCTAATAGAAGATCGTTAATTACTTTCACCAGTCCTCTTTCTGTACTATGATGTACTCTAAATCCTGACTGGTAATCTTCATACAGATTATTCCTGAGCAGGTGGTCACATGGTCAACCCCATCCCTAACTGGCTAAATTCCCTGAATCAAGAGTAGGTCTTTGAGTAATGGTTTAACTACAGCAGCTTAGGCCTGTGGTACATAGCCTGTTAGTAAAGATGAGTTGATCTGATCTAACACAGACATGCTGACTGAAGGTAAAAACTTCTTTGAGCAGTCTAGTTGGGATGGGGTCTAAGAGACAGGTTGATGGTTTAGATGAGTTAATGAGTGAGGTTAACTCAGCATGATCTACAGGGAGGAAGTGGTCTAAGTAAGACTAAACATGTCTAAAGCTGTTGTACATTAGAGCCTCTCTATGCCAGCTGCAGGGATGATCTGTCTAATGGTGATGATTTTATTAGTAAAGAAATTCATAAAGTCATTGCTACTAAGAGTTAAGGGAATACTGGGCTCAACAGAGCTATGACTCTTTGTCAGCCTGGCTACAGTGCTGAAAAGAAACCTAGGGTTATTTTTATTTTCCTCTATTAACTATGAATGATATGTGGATCTTGCCTTAAGAAGGGCTTTTTTTATACATTATTAATCCAGGCTAGACAAGATTCATCTAAATTAGTGGATTGCCACCTGTTTTCCAGCTTTCATGATGTCTGCTTTAGGCTATGGATTTGTGAAATGTACCATGAAGCTAACCTCCTCTGATTCACTACCTTGAGTATTGTACACAATGAAGCATTATCAACAAGATAAGATAAAAGTAAAGTTATGAAGTCTGGAAGTATAAGAGGATTAAATAATTTCCTTAAATGTAGTAAGCATTAGCATGTGCTGTAAAGTCTGTTACAGTAAAATCAAATGTTATTAAAAATGGTCAGAAAGAAGGTTTTGGGGGAAATACTATTAAATGTTCAATTTCAATGCTGTATGTCAGAACGAGATCAAAGGTATGAATAAAACAGTGAGTGGGTGTATCTGCATTTTGGGTGAAACCAGTTTAGTCTTAGTTCTTATCTGCATGTTCCATTAACATAAAAATATGCCATTACCATCATATTTAAACCTACATCTATGCTGCTGTATAACTTCAAGGCATCTAGATGAAAAACTGCTGAAAATATCTGCTTAGTGACAATATTATAATATAAGATAAACAAATGAAATGAGATTGTCAACAGCTCAGCTTGTAATAGTGGATAAAGTTTATCCACTTTAAATTGTTGGTTTATCCTATAAACCAACAATTTAAAGTTCAAACTTTTTCCACTGACAGGCTGCAGCTGCCTAAAGGTTAATGAAACAGGATCTAAATCACTGTATGTTCCCAGTGTTGCAGGGCACACACCAGTACCAGACCATCAAACAAATGTTTCTGTAAGAGCAATGTATTTTATCAGTGTATCATTGTTAAAGAGAATAGGCCTTTGTAATCGTTTATTTACTGAATGTAGTGCAAACCAAACTCTTCAATTTAAAAGGAAGATTACCCCAGCTCCCTCCTGTTGCCAACTCATGGCTCCAAACAACACTGCTGATGAAACTTGAGCTTCTTTGAAGTAGATGTTTGCTCTTGGTGCTCTGTGGTGATCTGCTGTAAAGCATCAAATAACTGAATGTAAATATGAATGTAGGTCTACAGAAAGCTGATGTCCTGACATGCAGAGTGAATAGTGGGACCTAATATACACAGCTTGTGCCTTTCTTAACTATGTCCAGTCTTTAATTTACCACAGGTGAACCTCATTTAAATTTATGAATAATGAAATCAAACAGGATGTCCTGACCATATTTTGGACGGGGTCTGAATTCTCTATGTTTAGAAAGAATTAATTCAGTCTTATTTTACAGATATACAGTAATTTTACAGTATATTACAAGGTGGCTTCCCAGGAGAGTGTGTAAGGACATTATCTTTTATCTAGTTTAATGTCACCTGGGCTTTGCCTCCATCTGCTGGTACAGCAGATCACCACAGAGCAAAAATCATTCAAAGAAGCTCAACAGAGACTAATTCAAATGAAGTATTAACACTGAGACAACATTTTCCATTTCAGTTTCATCAGCAGTGTTGTTTGGAGCCATGAATTGGCAACAGGAGGGAGCTGGGGTAATCTTCCTTTTAAATTGAAGAGTTTGGTTTGCACTACATTCAGTAAATAAACGATTACAAAGGCCTATTCTCTTT